>JAKSZP010008107.1:0-135325 GCA_022478985.1 Massospora cicadina | reverse complement strand
TTCTCTATAATCGGGACTACTTCTCCAACAGGTAACTATGCACTTCTCTTTGGAAAATATAAATGCACACAACTATATAATATAGACATAATGGTAACAGATACAAATATCAGACAAATGACAGATGGACAACAATAATTAATAAACTAAGCGACAGTAGTTATTAATGATCAATATTTAAATGGTAAATGCTGATGTTTTATTAATCAGCCAGGCACAGGTATTATATACTTCTTGGGCATCTCCTGGCTGAACTCAACTATTAGATGAGCTCATTCATATTATACCAATCCTCTGCTGGTCATGGCAATAATCATGAAATATCCCTAAGTCAATTTAGCCCATGAATTTAACTAAAAATAACAATCATTTCATTTTGATTGAAGGAAGTTTTACTCTCATAATTGGGATGATTTTGGGTTGCAAACTCAACATCAAAAACTTCCTGATTAGAGCTACGTCATAACTTGACGTCTAACAATAAATGAGGATAATAAAATATATGAACATAAAAGATGACGCACCCCTAATAGGGACATCAGCAGGCCTCTCAATAGCACTAAGTACGCCCATAATTGGGACGTCTATGTTTAAGTGCTTAATAGATAGATTTCATCAACTGAACCCAAACTTCCGCCTTTGTGCATTAGGATTAGTGCACTAATTTAGGAGGTGCAATTTAGTTAATGCAATGAGACCACTTTGCACCCAAGTGGACCCATAATCGGCCATAATGTGATTATATCATAGCTATTACTAGCTATGATAATTGGGTTACTTCAGACGCAAACAGAGCGGTTATGAGGTGATTCTGATTTATCAGATTATGCAGATGAATTGGGAAGGATCAAAGGATCTATCAATGGGAGTAATCTATCAGCTTTGATGGTTTTCTCAAAGGGTTTATTTTCGAGTCAACCATCAAAATCTAACAATTTCTCCACCATCTAAGGGGATTGCAACTCAGACTTCATCCTCTGTATTAAAGGAGGTGAACATGGGCTCTGATACTTCAGAGGATTCCCAAATGGAGGATTTCATGGAGCGCCCTCAGGATAATCCCATGAAGAGCTGTAATGGTAGTAACCTGGGCTGGCTTACAGGCTCCTCAGGCCCTTCAACTCGGAATAAACCCCCTCCTCCATGTTGATCTGCTCATATCGCCGCTAGAAGTCAGGCTCAAGGACTTAAAATGAGCAGTCTTATGGATGCAGTTTTAAGCTCTGATAACCCCCCGGGATGGAGGGGGACAGCTATGAGGCCATAAAGGGGCACCCTGACCCTGCAGTTCATTAACTCTAATGGGCTGCGGAATTACAAGTGGAGAGCCCACCTTCTCTGCAACTCCAGGTCAACTTGTGTGGATATCGCAGCTATCCAGGAGCCCCATGTCCCCCCTCTGATACAAAATTATGAAATGACCAATTTGGAGGTAACTCTTATTGGACAAACTATTTAGGCCTTATTATTCTCAACTATATTGAAAACCACTAATTTAAAAGTACCTTGATGATCGCCTTATCTTGCTAAATTATATACCCCTGAGTTTTCCTTATTTGCTGCAAGCATATACCTGCCATATGCAGTCCCAGAGCAGGACCGGCTTTTGGAGGAACTTGATCTACTACAACTCCTACACAATACAGTGCTTATGGGTGATTTCAAAATAAAATTAAGTCGAATATGAGACATATTTTCTCCTGCAAAACAAGACAGATGAGGTCTTGCTTGGATTCAGGATTTCCTCAAGTCAAGTGAATTCACAGATGACCTTCCTCCATCAGCGTCTGGCCTTTGCTTTATGTCTCAAGTCCAAGGTGCAGGTCAGGAATTCGTATCAGCTTCAAGGATTAATATGGTCCTAGTGGGACCCTTGCTGGTGGGTCAAGTTTCCTTTCTCATAACCCGATATAGCACTATAAGTGACCACAGATCCCTCAAAGTGATCCTGAAAACCATACCCCAACCATCAAGGAGATTTTAGCCAAGTATTGCTATAGGGCTCCTGAACAACCAGTTTACAAAGGAGAAGATAAATGCAGTCATCTGTGAGCCAGAAAATCTAAACTCTACTCATTTGCGAACTTTGCAAGAAAATGGGCATATAAAAAAGCAAGGATTTTAAAGGTAGCATACAACTGTGCTAAGCTCGAATGATGGCAGCTCAGGGTAAAGTCAGATGGGCTGAAGCTAGAACACGTCACCTTGAAAGGAATTGCTGACTGGTGCCTTCCTCTCAATTGTTGGAAGAGTGAGAAGTGGCTCAAGAGATGTATCTGCAGGAACTTACTGAACAAGAGAAACGGGCATAAAACTTCACATCTTTGTGTAACTACTCCTGGTGGGAATTCCCCACCCGTTTCTTCTACCAGAAACAAAAGGCTCACTCAAAGGATCAAAAAATTACAACCCTTAGGGAAGGGACCATCATCAACACAAACAAGGAGGAGATCACCAGTGAGATCCATTATTACTACTCAGCCCTATTCAAGGCTTCCTGGGTGAACCTAGAAGAAGTTTAGGAATTCATTAGTGGGGCTCCGGAACCAAATTTATTTTCTCAGAAGATGCTGAACTTCTTGCACCAATCACGGAGCAAAAAGTAATGGACTTTCTACTCCACAGCCCGCGCCTGAAGGCCCCAGGCCTAGCTGGTATCCCATTTGAAGTGTATCTAGTGATTCCCGTCACAGTTACAAAGGCCCTCCAGCCCCTCTTCTCGACCCTCTTGGCAGAAGGAGGAGTATTTAATGACTCAAAAGGATTGATTATGACTCTTATACATAAGAAAGCAAGCCGTGAGGCCTTGCAAACTGTCGACCAATATCACAATTGAACACAGACAACAAGCTATTTACTAAACTTCTTGCAAACCGAATGTATAAGTGGGTAGCACCACGCCTCAACTAGCTCAGCATAGATTCATCCATAGGGAGATTGATTTGGAGCAATTACAATGTGCTTCTGACAACCTTGTAAGCTAAGTCTTCTCAAACGAGTGGTTTTGTGGCGCTTCTGGATATGTGAAAAGCATATGATCAGGTGAATTGGAAGTATCTTGATGTCTCCCTAACCCGCCTCCATTCCCACCACAAGCTAGGAAATGGATATCAGCGTTTTACGCCCAGCTTCACACTAACGTATTGTCCCCAAAAGGCTTTACAGCAGCGGTATGGTTGAACAGGGTCTCCATCAAGGGGATCCATTGAGCCCAATCTTGTTCAAAATAGCTTTGGATCCTCTTCCAGACCTACTCCAGGAACTACTGGTGGGTATTCAGGTTCCTGGAAAACCCCACCCGCACCATAGCCTTTACTGATGACACAGCAGTGGCAGTTAAATGTAAAAAGGACCTAGACCTGGCCATGAAGGCCCTGGATTGCTACTCCAAGGCGTCCTATGTATAAGGTAACACTTTTAAAACCATTATAGTGCAAGTTGGTACCCCATCATTACCTCCGCCTTATGGTCTGGAACCTACTTGGGGCACCTTTAGGCACCTAGGTGTCCTCACCACTTGACAAGGAGTTGCAATCAAGGATAATGAGGACCAGTTGCTGGATGCAATAAACTCGCATGTAGCCAGCTGGAACTGCCGTATATCACCCTCCAGGGACGCGCCCAGATGGCGAGTGTTTTCTGCTATCAAAGGCATGGTTCCTCATTCATGTCTGTCTCTTTAGGGACAGTTTATACTCAAGGTTGCATGTGATACTTCTCTGCTGAATATGGGGATCCAACCACCCAACCACAGCTCATACCACAATATCCCAGCCCCACAGTGAAGGGGGCCTAGGTCTTTTGGATATTAGGTCCAATGCCACGTCATTACTGATGGGGTTCCTTAAGCCTATCATTTGCTGTTGTATGACTCCAATGACCCAGTGGGGTCCAGACTTACGCCAGGGTTTAGCGGCTTTGTTAGGGCTCCCACAGGCCTCTCCAACAGCTGTTGGGGAATGGCTAACATACTACTCAGGCCACCACCTCAAACCCTCATCAGATTTTTACTAGAACCAGGCTCTCCTTACACTTTTGAGGGTTGGGGTAGGGTGTACCACGCCTTGCCTTATAAAAGGAGGGGCCCTAGGATCAGCCCCCAACATCATACCTGGTCCACAATGTGAGGATTTTTATCTCCCACTTCCACCTTTTGGACAGACCCCTAATTCATCCTTGTCTCCTTAAACTCCTACTCTCCGCTGTGGAATGGAATCTCAAGGCGCTTTGGAAGAACGTTACCAAACCTTGTTTTTTTTTTCAGCAAAAAAGTCAAATACACTGTAATAATTTTTACACTGCTCATACAGGACAGGGGATCGAATGAAACCCATCTTCCAGCACAAGAGCTGCCCGTGATGCTTAGAGCTGATAGACACCCACCTCCACCACTTCTTTAATTGACCCCTCAGGTCCCTTTCTGGAACAAGGTCCGCAAACTCCTGCAAGAAGAACTCTGGGTAGGGCACCTTGTTCAGGACTTCATGTTCAACCTTTCATTTCCCAATTTTTCCCAATGATTAAGGGTCTTGGCATTAGCGTAGTGATATATTATATTCATAATTCATATCTTTGTACCACTTTTAACTCCGCTCTGTGGATGCTGCCCCATATAATCACCCACTTTCAGGTTCATTTTGAGATGGCACTGAGAGAATTTACCATGCCACCATGAGCTAATCGGTCAGTTTGAGCGGACACTGGCTCTGGAAAAACTTCCCCATCCATTTTTTTGACACCTCCTCTTACCTCTTTCCTCACTCAAGCTCTTAGGATCTCATGCATGATTAAATAAAGATTGGTGTATCCCCCCATAATGTGGGAACCACCTATTGCTAAAAAACCTTTAAAATTATTTAGTTCAAAGCTTAAAATACCAAGAAATTTGCTGAGTCTAATAATGAACACAAAAAAGGGTCATAACAGGGAATAAGACCTAAGGACAGAAACAAGAGGATTAAAACCAGATCTGTTGCTACTAATGTGGAAACTTGGGCACTTAGTTAATCAGTTTTGAGATTAAAAGCCTAGAAAACAAGTAATTTGGTTCTGCTATAGAAAAAGTAAACTGGTCAAGGTTTGGGAATAGGACCAGAAGTCTAGATAAGAAACAATATAGCACTGTAATCAACCTGTTCCACCCAATATACTTAACTTGAACTTGATATTTTTGATCTTTCAGTGGATGAAGACACATATTATCTGCTCTACCAGGTGGTTCCTATAGATGTGAAGTCATTTAACAAATGCAAAGGTGAAGGGGATTGACCCCAAAATTTGTAGGAAGTTGCTTTTTTATATGTGTTATATTTCGTTAGGTATTGTTAGGATCTGCCAAACTGTTCGCACAGGTCAAACACACTGAACAACAGACAGACAATGTGGGGATCGTCAGTCCTTTGGACACACTTTAAGGTATATAAAAAAAAATAAGAGCAATCGCCTCAACGACTCTTTATTTATTTTACTAAATACAACGACCTTTTGTTGTTCCGGTCTCTCTTTACTATTAACAACCTCACTTTCTCAATAGCCCATCTCACTTATATACAGTGGCTTTGGACAATAACGCTCTCATAGCTTGGACTATTCCATTCCGCTGATTCTCCTTTTTTCAGCTTTTTATTGTTTAGATCCCTATCTCCCCTAATTTGAGGCGATCTAATTCATATTTGCTGAATGTTGAAATCTACTTATTGCCTTATTTAAAGCAATTTAATAGTAGACCCATTAAATCCCAACATTACCTCATTTCAAGGCACTCGATTAATTGTAGTTTAATATCATGTTCAGCAGATTCTTTCCAATCCGCCCTAGCTGTTCCAGACTTATCATCCAGTCATATCAGAATTACAACATCACCCCCTCCTTGACTTGTTGATAAGACTCCTATTGCATATATGGTCAGAGGAATTTGCATGCGCTCAATTAATGAACTGACCACTTGCAGGGTCCTTGATGGCAAAAGCATTAACCCCAGTTACCATATAACTTTTAATGGACCAAAACAGCTCAGGGCAGTTCAGACTTTGACTGCAGTACGCAACAGGATGCTCTTCTCCCTCGTCATCTTTCTGAGAAAGTACTGCCCCAACAGCGGAAAGGGACGCATCTGTCTGAACAATAAACTCCTTATTGAAGTGCGGATATTGTAACACTGTCACACTAATCATTGCCATAAAAAGTTTATCAAAGGCGTATTAATGACAATCCATCCATTCAAACACGACATCCTTTTTTAACAACTCAAATAAAGGTCCCCCAATACGGCTAAAGTTGGGGATGAAGAGCCAGTAGTAACCAACCTTTCCAAAAATATTAGTATGTTGCATTTATTATTAGGTGTAGTAATTTTGCAGTTGGCCTCCACCTTGGCTGGCTGTGGATTTCAGCCCCTTAGAGTCTATCACAAACCCCAGATTCGCCAACTTTTCTTGTAAGAAGTTACACTTTTGAGGCTTATTTTGATATTCGCCTCGGTAAGCTGGCGGAATACTGCTTCTAGATGATCAATGTGCTCTAAAAAGGTTCGAGAGAAGACATTATTATCATCAAGGTTTACAAGGACACATGACAGCTTCAGGTCATTGATAATAGTGTCCATGGCTCGTTGAAACGTAGCTGGGGCGTTACACAACCCTTGAGTCATCCAAGTCAGTTGAAAAAGGCCTTTGGATGTGACTATGGTGCATTTTTCTGTTCTGCCATGGGTAGCTCGATTTGCCAGTAAACTGATATCAAGTCAATCGCTGAGAAGTAATGGGCTCCCCCTAACCAATCTAAGCATTGTCAATCTATGGCAAGGGGTACAGGTCCTTTTTTGTAATACTATTGAGCTTCTGGTATTCTATTACTATGAGGTTGGTGCCATCCTTCTTTTTTACAATCAGAACGGCAAAGTCCATGAACTCTTGGATGGTTTGAGCATCCCTTGCTCCAGAAAAATGTTAATTTCCTCAGTGACAACGTCTTCCACTGCCCTCATTCATCAGATTGGCTGAGACCTTATGAGGGGGATGATATCCTGTGTCCACTCAATGGACTACCACCGAGCACACCCTAAATTGTGATCAACATCAAAAATCTCCTTGTACTTCTGAAATATAGCTATTTCTTGGTCTTTTTGTTCTTCTATTAGCCCTATTAAATTACTCCACGTTACCACTATCATTATGCCAGCCGGTGCCTTGACTGATAGATTAAATCTGTTTAAGGAACTAAAAACATAAACATGAAGAACCTCTTCTATTGGAGCTAAGTGTAAATACACTACTATTTGGTGTCAGCGAAATTTCATTAGTTTGTTCTGGAGATTTGCTAACAAAACCTTAATCTCCCCATGGCCTGGAATTAAAATCTCTGGAGCCACATGAGGCTCAAGCCTTGTTGATAATAGAGCTAAATAATTTCCCCATATAGCCTGCAGGCACTTCCACCTCTAAATCAATGTTTACCACAACTTGGTGTCCAGAAGGAATAGATATGGGCTCTGCAGCTCGGAGAGGTATCCCTTGATAAAGATATATCTTCTGGGGAAGGGGCAGTGTCTTGTTTTTAGTCAATGATAGCGAACTGGAATCACCCTGTCACTATATACAAGGTTTATGTGGCTCATGTGCACTGGATCATTTGGCACTCCGCTTGAGGTGAAGTAAATTGAGATCTGCTGTCCCAAAATGGCAAGGGTCCCCTCTGTCATATCAATAACAGCCCTGAAATGTTGCAGGAAAGTGTTTCTTACTAGCAAGTCTTAATTTTTATTTGATAGCACAATTTTCAGAGCTATAATGACAATGGATCCAAAACGTAAAGATAGCGCACTGTATGCTCCCTCAGAGATGGTGCTTTCTGCTCCAGCAGTACCATACACCATTCGATGGTCCACATCATGCTTTAATGTCAATTTCACCATCAACTAGTGGAAACTATGTTGACTGGTGCACCAGAGCCTAATTTTAGCGCAAACTCTATTTTTCACTACAAAAATATCACAGCACTTACACTCAGAATAAGAATAATATTGACTGTTTAATAAGTAGACATCTATGGGATCTCTCTTTTCAAGAAAACTCATTATCCCCTCACCAACTTTGGGATATTCTTGTACAATGGCATCTACCAGAAGGGCATGTTTACTCCTTTCAGAGGTGGTGAATCAGCGGCAGAATCCAGCTTGGCCAGGTAAGCTTGATCAAGCATTTGACATGCATATGACTTTGGTTGCTCCAAAGATCCCTCATCCGCTGCGGCCTTGGATTAAGATTGTGTCACTATGTTCACTCCTCAGACTGGCTGCTGTTATAAAATTCCATTATTGTACTGAGGGACTTCCATGGGATAAACGACTATTGATTCATGGATGTTTGGGGTTTGGATCGCGAAGGTAGAGAGTCCCATCTACTTTACTCCAACTCTTCCCTGGTAGTATAATATTGGTGTATGTAGTGCACACAGCAGTTATAACAGAATTTTGCCAAGTGGCAAGGGAAGCCGCATTCATAGCATCTAATCCCAAAGAGCCACATCCTTGATTTCATAAATGGTCCAAGTTGGAAAGTTTGGGGATGTTCAGCGTAACCAGGGCCAGGTCAGCAAGATGAAAGCTGACATTCGGAGTAAATAGGTCCTGGTTGGTAATTAGGTTGCTGACAGTTTTGTAACCAGCCCTGTGGCAATAATCGAACTCCTGAGATTAATTCAGCTGAGAATGAGGTGCAAAATTATAGTAAGTCCAAGGATTGCTAGGCGGAAATTGAGTTGGTTAAGTGTGTTCTCCTGAATAAGAGGGTACAGCAGAGGTGGTAGTCGTCCATTCTATATTTGGTGGTGGAAAGTTAAGGGATATGCAAAGAAAAAACTGTACAATTTGAGCAGGGGAACGTCATTATCTAGAATTGGCGAAATGACATTGTGAAGCTCTCAATATGTCTTCACCATGGAGGTCATAGAGATGCACATGTCAGCTTCTGTTAAGTATCATGCCCCAATCATCACATGAGCTTCCATCATAAATTGATCAGTGTACTCGATGAGAGTCTCATTATGGCAGAATATAATTAAGATTTACGCTTTCTGTTGTGACATCTTTGAGGTGCCCCCAAACAGGTGAAGCATGGTATCTTTTACATCCCTTATAGGTAACAGAGCTTCTTGCAAGGTAACATGTGACTTGGTTGGCACTCCCAACATCTAAAGCAAATATCAACATATTGGCCTTCCATTGATTGGATGCGCCTTCCATTAAAAATTCAAACTTAATTGAAAAAACCATGGATATTTTCATTTTGATGAAACAGAGGAAGTTTCTCAATATTGACCTCCTCGACCTGTTCACGGCTTTTTGGGGCATACTGAGGAATGGGTCAAGATCCAAAAGAAGTTTCTCGATGAGAAGCTGGTCCAGCAGAAGTTGGGATGTCTTCTGCTTTGGGATAGCATGCCTTCTCACATGGGCAGCACTACTATCACTCGAGGGAATTGGCACCACAAACATACTAATATCCAGAGCTAACATCCTGGGTGTAGTAGCTCCAACCAGCTTCATATTCCTCTTTGTATGGTGCCCCCCTTATCATCCATCCTTTTCCTAGTGAGAAGACTGAGAGATACTGGTCAATTTCTGCTCTGCGTACTGCAGCCATTTGGTGATATCATCCAAACAATTAGCGAGTTCCTTGTTTTGTTGTCCCACAATTTGCATTTGGCTAAACGTGCTGTAAAGCTGGTGCATGACGGCATATCATTCTTGAAGAAGCTCGTCTTGTTTTTTAAGAACTGCGTCTATGGTGAGTTTGAGTTCCTCATGCTCAGCTGGTGCAGTGTTTTGTGAAGATTTCCCAGCAACATAGGCTTTATGAGACATAGCCAGTAACTAAAGATTCTGAGTATTTAGTGGTTGATCAATGGGCCCCCTGTAGTGAGCACGACTGCTATAAATTCAGATGGTATTGTTAGGATCTGCCATACTGTTTGCACAGGTCAAACCCATTGAACAACAGACAGACAATGTGGGAATCGTCAGTCCTTTGGAAACAAGTGAAGGTATATACTAAAAATGGGAGCAATCGCCCCAATGACTCTTTATTTATTTTTAATAAATACAGCAACCTTTTTCTATTCCGGTCTCTCTTTACTATTAACAACCTCACTTTCTCAATAGCCCATCTCACTTATATACAGTGGCTTTGGACAATAATGCTCTCATAGCTTGGACTATTCCATTCCGCTGATTCTCCTTTTTTCAGCTTTTTATTGTTTAGATCCCTATCTCCCCTAATTTGAGGCGATTAATTCATATTTGCTGAATGTTGAAATCTCCTTATCGCCTTATTTAAAGGTGATCTGATAATAATACATTATATCCCAATATTACCTCATCTTAAGGGCACTCAAATAATCATAACTGATATCATGTTCAGCGGATTCTTTCCAATCCATCCTAGGTATCTAATGCTCATTGTCCAGTCATATTGGAATTGCAACAATATTCCTGTCAGTTAATAGAAAAGTTGAGATCTGCTAAAAGCATGGATAAAATACTTAATATGAAACTGATGAATAAAAATGTTTCTCTCTATCAATGTGATTAAGGAATCCTTTCCTTATTTGTCCTCACAATTGATTCATATCTTAGTTCAGCAAATGATGCCAAGATAAATTCAGTAAACAGCTTATTAAAATAATTTAAGATTACATATACTGTAATATTATAGTTAATCAATTAGAGTATGGTGATAGTTGATAGTGATGCATTAATCAATTTTATTTCAACAAAATTGGTTAAGTAAATGGCGGATTATACAGATTTAGAGCACTGGAAGAATATGGAACTTACAGACTAAATACCAAAGTATCTTGTGAGGAATACATTTCACTTACAATTTGGTTCAGATCACTGGTGGTATCAGCTCCCACCATAGTGTTAGTAAATTTAAAAAATAACATATTCATTGGGGGGATTTCTGAGGAAGTATGATTTTAAGTGTAATTTTTAGGAGTATATTTTATGGTTCTGGGGAAACCACTTCCCTAGGTATATCAGTGGAAAGGGGAAACTCCACTGATGAAGAATAGTATTTATATCTTATTTATAATGACGGCATAATCTCATTAATACATGTTAGTTAACAAAAAAGGAGATCGTGTCAAAGGGGATAATTAATATAGTGGGATACAAATAAAGAACTATAATTGATGAATATCGTTTTCTAGGGATTCAAATTGTAGTTAATATAGGGGTGATAAAAGATATTCTGGAACAATTAAATGGAGAAATCATTGTCCCATGGATTAAATCAAGATTAGAACCATGGGTAGCACTGGGGTTTATAATGGCAGGCCATTGCTGTAATGGATCAGGTACAACCTGGTCCGCACATTGATCTAGTGGATGATTTTTCTTGGATTCACCACAAATTTGAAGGCCAAATTTGAGAAATCAGGGCCATCCAAGGAATGAATCAAGAATGGGGTTTTAGGCAAGGTTTCTAAAATTTGAGAATGAGGGATGTTCCGTTTTGATGCACCACAAGCTTCCAGAAAGTTTTTCAAATCATGATTAAATGGGATATTGAGCTTTTGCTTAAAATGATCTGGTCATCATTTAAAATCCTGGGGTGAAGGAGCCTAGTTAAGCAGGCTTTGCAATGTTATAAAAAGGGAAAATGATAACTAATTATTTAGTTTCATTCTTTTTGAAACTTATTATCTAAATCATTAAAATTTGCTAGCCTTGAGATTATTAAGTTTATTTAAAATATATTAAAACATCAAACTGGAAGATGTGCTCGATGAGTAAGCTGGCCCAGGAATTGGCTTCATTCTTGAACTATAGCGTAGTCAAATACTGCTGATAGCATGCAGTATCGCTGTCACCATGGTCCAGGAATTCATCAATACATCTAAGATTAGCATAGAAATTTGGTGGTGGATTTCCGCTGGGTTGACAGTCATGTGGTCAGTGATATGGCTTGTACTTTCCAACTCTTTTTGTAGCATACTGGTGCAAAACCATCCATTACATTAAATAAAAATCAAATACCTTTCTCTTCGTCTTATGAGGCCCATGTGAGGAGGTGGTTATATCATGAGGAGAAAAGTGGAAATGACACTTATTGACAGTATTTATGGTGGGGTTCTCGCTGCATCTTTACTTCATGAAGTGGGAAATTATGGGGGGCGGCAATGCTGCAATCTATGGAAAGCCCCAGTAAAAGCCAAATCACCCAATGGTTGAGTGGATTTATCTATGGAGCTGATGGACAGATTTTATCAGGTAATTGTGCGCTTCCAGGACCAGCCACGTTTGTCACAGGCAACAGAGGGAAGCCTCTTTCTTGCTCCAAATAGCCTTGATTTTGGATGAGTTACATTCAGAGTTGGCAGGAGGGGCCAGGAGCTGATTGATAACAGGGAGTCCTACCAAGTTCCATGGAGGATTGCATAAATTTGATCAACTGTGTGGCCTGCCCATATGAGGCACAACTTGAAGCATAATGAGTGCTCCTGATGGTTAGCCGTGGTGTAGTTCAGTGGAGGAGTACGCACATATTTCTGTTCATTGGTGAGGAGACCCAGGTGGAAAATTCCCATTACTTGCGTATGTTCCATCAGGGTTGCATGTAGATTTTCTGGCGTCCCTGGCAGCAGCGAAGGCACACGGCACACTATCATGAGAAGTTGCATTACCCTTGTAGGTTATTAACAATTGGCACTGGCTTGGGACTGGCATGAGTGCTCTATGTTGCCAGGGAAGGGTAATCTCTGGCGATTGGTCAGCCCAGTCAGGAGGGCTGGTATCCAGTCCAAAATATTCAGAAAAGTACAAGGGGAGTTTTAAGGAAATGAGGAGGAAGCATGTAAAAAAACAAGACAAAGATATGAGAAAGAAAACATGCTGAGGTATTTATAGCCTGAAAATTCGCAATTTGAAAATTATTTAAAGATTAATTGCCTTCTTTATTTTATATGTATTTATTTATCCAAGAGGAGTTGTATATGGATGGCGGGATGGAAGGGGCGATGGCCCTGGTGTATACTGGAGCCAAAGAAAATTTTATTAAGCTCACATAATCTGAGTTACTGAAGTTTCAGATTCAGGAGTGACTGAAGTTGGTTTTTGCCAATGTATTGTAAAGGGCTCCCTCATAGCAAGTGATTCACTCTATAAGATATGGGGAGTTCCATTTTTGTTCTGGGAACAGTTCTGTGCAATAGAGAATTTTGCTCATCCAATGATGTTGGGATGCAGTGAGGCATTGGTTTTGACCCTAGATTGATTTATCCTTTCCATACCTTTACCCTGAATCTGAGGATGGGGCTACCAAAGATGGAGACTGAATGTGGGAGAGTATAAGCTGTCCAGATATAAAGCATATGTACCATTCATGTCGAGAAGTTGCTTGAAGAATACTGCAAGTTTGTTGAAAGAATTTGGATAAAAAAGGATTTGTTATTCTATCCAATGAGCTTATTTGAATTTTTTATCTTGATTCAAACAAGGGTCCAAACTATCCTGAAAATGCCAGGTTATCCACTTTGTTGAACAAACTAAGGCTGCGTTGAAAAAGCATGTAAGTTTTTTATCAAGTTAGGGGTTGATCAAGCTGTCAAAATCAACATTAATCTCCCTGGTGTTACTGATGCCTAAGGCAAACAGAGAATTATGGCTTTTCGTGGACTTTTAGTGGCTCAACATGGTTGTGGAGCCAGATCCTTATAACATGCCACTAATGGAGGATATCCACATAATGGCCATAGGGTAGCATATTTACAAAGCTCAATCTGACAGAAACCTATAATCAAGTACTCATAAGACCTAAATCTTAAAAGTATACAGCATTTAAATGCCACAAGGAACGTTCTAGTACCAGATAATGCGATTTAGGCTTCAGAATGCACTGGCAGTGCTCCAAAGCATTATTAATTGGGTGTTGAGTAGGGTATTGGCCAGCTCTGCATTGAACATATGGATAACATTCTCATATCATCCTATTCTCAGGAAGATCGTGTATGCAATGTGTGGGAGGTTTTTAATCATTGGCCGAGATGAGCTTGCAGTTGAAACCCTCAAAGTGCTAATCAAAAGAATAATTGGTAACGTTCTTGGAAAATGTCATGTTCAGAAATGGGTCAGGGTATTCCCTGACAAGCTGCAGGCAGTTTGCACGTGGAGACCCCTGACAGATTAAAAAGGCATATGGAGTCTAATGAGGATAATGAATTTCCCCAGGTGGTTAATGAAAAATCTGTTGCAAATGGCTCTTCACCTATGTGGTTGACTGAGTGTGCTATATGTGTGGATAGAGGAGGAGTGGCTGTTAGATAAAGGGGTTTTTTCTTTCACATGACATCTTTTTCGAGCAGTTTTTGAAAAACAAGTCAATTTTCCACTACCATCTCACCGCATTAATTTCCAAATTTATGTCCTAGGATCCACAATCTGCTGCCCCAGTATGGGGCAGCGGTGCTCCACCTGCTAGCTTTACAGCCAAGCAGGAAAACGTGTGAGAAATGGCTCATCCAGTCCGTCAAATACATCTAACCGCTATGTCCCTCCTAGAGACCTAGCACTGCACCTCGCATAAGTCCACCCAACCCACCCCCACCCCTAGCCCTACCCTGATCAAATACCACTTTTGACTCCACGTCAAGTATGGACATCTCTTTCCATACTCTGACAATGTAATAACTGAGCTGGCAACAGCTACCTTTGCACCAGCAGGGTATATCAACTTACACCCTTAAAAAAGTTACTCAAATATTAGATTCCCTACTGAAGAGGACGTGGACGCTTTAGCTGCAACGCCCTTAATTCTTATTCACACACCCATTACAACCACCAATACATGCCTCCCCAATGATACCACACTTGTAGTGACCTTTGCGATCCTCCCCTCACCCTTTCCCCTCAAACACTCTATGAGGAGTTGATGTCTGGGCTGTCCATCTATGGCACAGACCCCGTCCTCCAATTTATTGTCCCAAGTGATGCTGAGAGACTAGCAGAACCTTGGCAATGGCCACCATTACCCCCTACCATCTAAACATGGGCCTGCACCAACAATGGTCGCATAATTTGACCTCTCTGCCATGAATTAGATTATATGAAAAAATCATGTCAATATAATTCAGACCCTGTGAACATGGCCAGCTCTACCCATGAGGACACACGAACAGTGTTGAGTGGGGATTTTGGCTGTCCCCACCCCCATAGGCTATGAACTCGAATCAGAAGCAAAATCTAGCAACACATGCCCAAGCCAGCCAATTTATATACATGCCAACCAAATTGGGTACAGTCTTAGACAAATTTAGAATCCAGAAAACTCTCCACCTTAAAACTTACCTAACCATAACCACCTATCATTGAATCAATCAAAGTCAACCAAAATCCCTGGGACTTAATGAATGAAGTGACTGAATCAGCTTAAATTGTCCCACCTCCAGCATAACCAATTGATTTAGAACCTTTTATGAACTCAGACTTTAATGCCCCATTCCCGCTCAAACAATATGTCCCCAAACCTGATGATATCCCATACCAAAGCAACCACCAGCTTTCTGAGGCCACATTTTCCTCACTCAACTATTGCCATCTTCACAAAGCTGTGGCAATTTTCGTCAATGAACTTAAAAAAGGGCTGCACACCTCTTATTTCCTTCCATTTTTCTCCTACTGCAAAAGAGGAAATCCAACGCCTCTATGCTACTGGCACCATCGCTGCCAAACATGTCGTTACTCTAGCAGAATTTTCCCCATCCACACATGACACCAGAGCAAACATTATAAAATTAGCCCAACTTCCTGACACCTGCATCCAAGCTAAAAACATGTTGTTAAACTCATAGAGCCCTTTATCCAGGTCCAAATTGTCAAACACAACTGCTATCTACCTCACCTCAACCCTCATCCTGCAGATGCTCCAACCCCCTTACTATCAGCTTTGATCTGCTTTTTAATGCTAATCCTAAGGATGAAGATTTTGATCTGCCTGATCCCTCCTTCCCCTCCGCCATGATGGGATAAGAAGCTCGCTGCTGTGCCACCTGGTAGGTGTTTTAACGTTAATTTTGTGTTTCCCACTTCTTGTTTAGGGCAGTTGGTTCATGTTTTTAATTGTTTTAGTTTTTGAAGTTTCTGTTTTGGTATTGTCAGTCCCCTGGTCAGCTTGCCTTGGGTTGAATAAAATAGAGGAGGAGCAGCTGTTAAAGTTTTGGCCTAATTTAAATAGTCTAGTCCTTCTTCTTAGATAAATCGGAGTTTTGAGTGCCTATTGTATGGAGACAATAGACCAGACAGTGACAGTAATTAAGATATAAACTCCTTATGGATACCACTTCAGGGTTGTACCCTCCTATAATTTACTTTTACAATGGTTCAATGCCTTTTTTTAGTACTAGATGGTCCCAACCCAAGGGGGGGATTCATCGATGTAATGGTTTAATGCCTTGATCTTACTGATCTCAATTAGTTCCTTGACTTAATACAATGAAAAAGTAATAGAGACAAAAGCTTGTACATTAAGCTATCAACTTGTTTATTATTTGTCTAAAATCAAGGAAAATTTATTGGGTTCAATGTTAACTACACCTTACTCATGACATCTTGCCACACATCACCACTTAACCAGCAGATCTTGAAAAAACTTTAGAGGGTCTATGAATTATTAGGTCTGTGGTAACTCAGCTCAGCCTCATGGTCAGTATCTTACTGACATTTATTTCAAGACATCATTTCCTCTGGCGCGTCTGTAAATAGATAAACCGTCGCTCCTCTCAAACAAGGGTCATACATACTAAGGCAGTTTGTACCACTAATCAGTAACTAATTCAATTGAAAACTTGCTCAATATTAAAACTAATTTTGACATAGCCAACAAAGACCACAATCCCAGGTCTTTAAGTCAATTATTTATTAAGTCTAACAAAACCAACAAAAGCCCTGAGCCATGTCACATAGTCAAATTATTAAGCAAAGACTGATAGGCACAAATCCTAAGCTTTGAATATACTTAGTATACCAATGATCCATAATCACTGATAAACTTTGATATGATACATATAAGTAATCATCACCCAATATTATTATTTACCCTACAAAATTAACTGTCAATTTAGGTCCACTAAACCATAAACAATAGCCATTCAATCAACAAAAGAAGTAGCTCATTTTAGCATGCTGTATATCTACCTTTGAAGCCAAAAATAATAATGCTGAAGGTCAAGTTCTTCCAAAAAAGGGAAATATTGGCCATTTACGATTTTCTGAGGATTTTAAGAGAAAATCTAACAATAATAAGATCGAAGGTACCAAAAATTTTGGCCAAAAGACCCTGGCCGACTCTCAGTGGAACCCCATTAATTGGGGTAACACTAGTTCAAACCCTCTACAGGCACAGAATGTAAAATCCCCTGGTCAGATTACTCCAACCTCACCATGGACTTTGGGGTTACCATCAAAAGGCACACCCCCAACCCCAACAAAGTCCTTCAATGCACCTGTGCTGGGACCCTCCCATTAATAGGTTTTGCAGGGGTCCCCCAAGGTGCAAGAAATTTCTCAGGTGGTGATTGGCTCAATATTATAAAAATGTTACCTCATGAGTACATATGGGCCAATCAGAATTCCTCTTCCTTCGTTCTGCTGCCCTGATATACTTTCCACGTTCTGATACGTTATTCCTGCATATTTCTTAATTCAGACTCGTGTATTTTATTCTGAACATATTCCCAAACCCCCTCAACCCTCAAAAATACTTTAAAACTTAGATAGTTGGAGGTTGAGGGGCATCGTTTTCCCTTTATTGCGCACTCAATAAAAACCATAAAAATCACATTTTTACTAGCGCCTTTTATTTAAATCTTTATTTTATAAAAATATTTGTGGAAACCAGCTGGAAGAACTCACCAGCGAGCATAAATAAGCATGTTTCCTACATAGCGCTTTTCCTGGCTCATTTGGACCCCTGAAAAGCCTTTTGCGGTTAAAATGGATGTATTATATGTGTGGAGGTGGATTGTTGTAGAAGGATGACATGCTAAAACACCTGGTGCGTTACTTTATTCAGAAGATATCACAGTGGAAAAGAATTATCCAATATAAAATAAGGAATTACTGGTTGTGGTCTTGGCTTTTCAGGAATGGCAGCACCATCTGCTTTATGAAAAGCACGATTTGTGATCTGGACGGACCATCAAGTGCTGAGAATCACCATGAGCCCAGGAAGATGAACCAGCGCCATGCCCATTGGCATGTGGTGCTAATCCAATAAAATTTCTGGGTAGAGTTTGACTAGGGGCAGTCAGCACCTTGGTTTATAGCTGAGTTATGATATGGGGCTAGAATATAAGAAGACGGTTTGGAGGGGTTTAATTAGGCTACCATGTTTCAGTTGGACCAATTTGTGATGATGGTAAGCGTGGAGAGCAAATTAGGGAATGGAATCTGATGAAACAGAGAAGTCAGCTTTTGGTCATCTGTTGTGGGCTGAGACAGCTTAAGGCCAGCAGCATAGTCATCAATAGATTTATGGAAACAAAAAACGGTATTTTGTACCATAATTCATGAGTGAAAAATATCAAATCTGTCATTACAATGAGAGATAATGCAAGCGTCACATCACTAACCAATTGGTGGGGCATCTAGGTTCAAGAAGATGGCCAAATTGATGCAGCGGTAATATTTGTGGCTCAGACTTTAAAAAGGATATTATGAGATAGTTTGTGAATTCTTGGTTTGCGCTTGGTCATAGTCTTTGAGAAAGCTGAATGCTGATAAGTTTTTTCACTTCAAATGCTGAGTCAGTCATGGAGATTAATTAGCATGAACTTTATCATGGGTTTGCCAAAGGTGCTAGGGAAAGATGCAATATTAGTCATTGTTGATTGATTGACTAAATATGCTGAATTTTTCCCTTGCACATCATTTTTGCAGCCAAGGATGCTTCAAAATTTTCATTGACAAATACCTACCTGACATGGCCTACCATTAAAAAATTGTTTTTAGATTGCAGATCCCAATTTGTATCAATTTTTTTTTTTGCCAAATTTGCTCAAGAAATTGAAGATTCGGCCATGTAGGGATTTGGTGTATCAACCAATCTGGCAGACAAATGGAGAGGGCAAACAAGATAAAAGAACAATACCTTTGGTGCTACGTTTTGGACCAGCAGGACAATTGGGCCACATGGTCCAGGTTAGCCTAGTTTGCTTATAACACCACTGTCAGTCGTTGATGGTAATGAACCCCTTTTTTGAAAACCATGAATCAAATCCTGCTCTGGATGGAAATTTGAGAGGCAGAGTGTGCCCAGGGGCGGACAAGTTTTTATCAAAAAGATGTAAAAATGCAGGGTTTTCACCGGTGCAAAGGTTTGCTTAAGTACTTACTCTGGAAATAAATATGGACATGCTAATTATATGAATTTTAATTTATTGCAAGAAAGGCCGGCCAGGGGACAGACACTTCCGAATGTTGACCCAAAAGAAACGAAACTTTGTAACAAGGAAGGCACCCCAGAGAAGCGATGCTATCTCTTGTTGCCAGCGGGAACGCCACTATGGGGAGGGGGAGGGAACGTGTGAAGGGGCTGTAGCCACAATTGAAAACGTGTGGAGGAAAGTGTCCGATTTGATGAACCAAACTGGGAACAAGGAGGAGACCAGCTGTTGGCGATGCAGTGGGAGGCACCCAAACATCCACGCCTGAAAGTGGTCCACCGAATGGGACCAGAATCTGTGGACAGCTTCTGGGAGGGTGGGGGTAATCCTGCGATGGCATCCAAGACAATGTGTGTATAGTCCACATGGCGATTGCAACCACCAGAGCATGGAGGGAGGGTGGAAGGGAGGATACCATGGATATAGCAAACATATATCTTGACAGACTGAAGGGATGTGTTTGATCCTGGTCAAGCAGACGTTGAACTTCGCGCCATATCACTTTAGAGGTAGGGCACTTCTCCAGTTGGTGGAACAGCGTTCCATACTGGCCACACACGACGCAGGATGAGTGTAAAGCATCAGAGCGCTCAGCTTTATGGTACACATGCCTCAGGAAGCGCCACACATGTGAACGGATTTGAGGCTGCAACAGAGGGTGATGTGCGTATTTCCAAATAGTTTTGGGTCTCAATGGAATAAAAGATGTCCATCATGTCCAGGTAGTCCACCCTAGATAGGACATGGGGCCATGTGGGGATCACGCCATATTGGATGGATAGCCCCTGTATCTTCTGTGTGAACTGAGGAGAGGGGCGGCCTCTCTGTGCTGTGTGTCCACTAATATGAATTCTCCACTCAGCGCTCCGCATGGAGAGGAGGATTCGTTTGTAGTGGGTTTTAGTACCGTGAGGACCTGTGGCCAATGGGTGAGAAGTTAGATATTTCATCAAGGAATGAGGGTTTTATGGATTGTTAAGGCCCAGGGCGTGGGAGAAGTTGGAGCGGGCCGCGCGGGACCAGTGTTGGGAGGGGAGCATAGGGTTGGTGACGGCTGCAATCCAGGTGCCCAAGATCTTGGCAGCATGGGCTTTAAAGTCGAGCAGGCCCATGCCACCATGACGACGAGGGCCAAACATGACCTCAAGCCGCACTGGAGGTGGGCGGCTTGACCAAAGCCACCCTTGCAGAAGGGCATACATAGATTTTAAAACCTGGGGAGAAGGCGATGGCGTGGGCTCTGAACCAGACTTTGGAGAGGAGCATAGATTTGGCTAAAACAACCCTGCCTGTAAGGGAAGTGGGGTGGGCTCTGAGGGAGGCGATGCACTTCGTCACGTTGTCTAGAAAATGACTTTCCATTACTGCTGATGCATACCCGCCTGCCTCCACCCAGACGCCCAGATGGCGGACAGGCCCTATGGTAGGGCGTGGTACAAATGGGAGCATAAGTGGGGTGGAGTGGGTTGAGCAGGGAAGGCGAGCACATTTGCGAGCAGATGGGCCAGGCTGGGCACTGGTCGCTGGAGCCCAGCGGGTTTGATACCAACCAAGGAGGAGGATTTCAGTTTTGGAAGCGTTTAGTGCAGCATTACTTACTCAGTAATATTCCTGGATGAGAGCTTCAAGCGCGCGTGCATCTTTATTATTTGACACCCCGACCACACAGTCATCTGCAAACGCCATCATCTTGATCTAAGGGGTTGGCCTGGTACATGGACCCCAGTGAGTTGGGCATTCACATTTCGAAGTAGTGGGTCAAGGCTGAAGTTGTATAAGAGTGGGCTAAGGGGGTCCCCTTGTCGCAAGCCCCTTTGAGGGCGGACTACTTCCGTTAGGAAGCCAGGGCCACGCACTGCCATTGTTGCAGATTCTGTGATCAGCATTACCCAGTTGACAAAGCGAGGGGCAAGCGGAATTGATGGAGGCAGGCCCTTAGGTATTTCCAGTTTACTCTATCATAGGCCTTCTGTTGGTCCAAAAATACAAGTGCCCCAGAGGCTGTGGACTGGCATGCGTTAGCCACAGAGTGCACGTTGTCCCAAATTCTACCTTCTGGGTATGAAACCGAATTGTTCTGGGGGAGATGGTGGCAGATGCAACAATCCCTAAATGGTTAACCATGATTTTAGTTGAAATTTTTGTATCCGTGTTAGTTAAAGAAATGGGGCGCCAGCTGGCCAGGTCTAGTTTATCCCCTTTCTTGAAGAGTGCTGGTGAAGGCCTCTTGTCCTCCTGGTAGGAGGCGCGTTTTCATAAAGGCTCTGGTTAAGGGAGGCAAGCAGCAGTGGGGATATATATTTGAAGTACTTTTTATTGAAATTTATATGGAATGCCATCTGGGCCTGGGCATTTCTAATTTGGTGCACCGCAGATGGCTGACCAGAATTTATTCAAAGTAATCAAATTCATTAATTCTGGTATTGGGAAATGGTGTGGATGTGAGTGCTGTTGAGAAATTTCGCCACATCAGCCAGCTGAATTGGATCAGATTGGTATAACTCAGAGTAATACTTTTGTATTTTGATTGCCACTTTGGCTGGCATATCCATGACAGAATCATCCGATCTTTGCACCTGTGTGCAGGCGACGCTCTGGCGTGGTGCAAAGAATTTTTAAAAAATATGTGGTGCACATGTCACCCTCTTAACGTGTTTGGCCCTGTACTGAACACAAAACCAATGTTTGTGTTGCCTTTCAAGCGCGTTGAGGTGGGCGGCTGTTTCTGCCCACTTCCAGCCCCAAGCAGGGCTGTAGCCTGTGGATGGGATGTTGGATTCCAGGTGTGCCAACTCTGCCAGAGCGCGCGAGATTACGGCTGATGTAGCTTGTGAGCGTTGGGAGGAGAGGTGGCGAGTGTGGCAGATGGTATACTCTTTGAAGGCTGCCCATGTGGAGATGGGGTCCGCACAAAATGTTGTAACAAACTTTTTTGCCAAAGTTGCTGATTCCACCCAAGTGGAAAATCCTGGCGACGCAAGTTTGGGTGGGTGGAGTTTGCACTAATGCGGGGCCTTAGCACTGTGACAGGTAAGTGGTAGGTTATCGAGATCAGTGGTGGTTGGAGAATTCGATTTTTGTTGTTTGGAAGTGGAAAATGTGAGATTGAAGGTTCTCTGGCATGAGGATAAGGTTGATGCAGGTCATGGACCTTAATTGGCCATTGTGGATGTGGGGGCGCGTTATGTTTTTGAGCAGTGGGGCTTGCCGTGGCAGTGCTTCTAATAACCCAAGGGTGGCCTTTAGAATGCAAAGTTCTACGTGACCCTGGGGGGCGTGGGATGAGGAAGGCCAATGGTCTGTGGGTGAGTCTAGCCAACAGTTCATGTCGCCAACTATGAAAGGATCAGGGGGTAATGGAAGGGATTTGACTGACAAGAAAAATCCCAATGCTCTCATGCACAGGTTGGGGCATAAATGTTGATGATAGCATGCGCCACTTCAGCCCATGAGAATGTAACAACGAGGACTTGGCCATTGAGGAAGGAATCTGATGATAATATTTAAAAAATTGTTTTTCTGAACTAGCACCCCACAGTGCTCTGACCAGAAGGATAGGGAAGGGATGAGCATGGTTTTCCAAGCATCCTCGGAACCTCATGGACAGTGGGACTCCTGGATGGCCAGGATGTCCACAGGTAAATTTTTTTATAAAAACTCAGTTTCCTAGCCCAGGACGTCGTGGCCTTTAGTTAGTCGATATTCAACGTCCCTAAAGTGAAGGCTTCCCCCATCACACCTTAGGTGCAAGGTGTTGGGCACCTGGGCCCACCAGCCTCCTCTAGATCCCTGCAGGCCTTCACGGCAAGGCAGGTATTTGCAGAAACCCTATCAGTAGTTTTGTAAATTTAAGCAGAGAGGTTTGCATTGGCTTTTGCCTTTGCTTTTTGTTCCCCTGACATCAAATGAATTTTTTGCGGTGCGGATGAGTTCAGTGCACCAACGGTCAGGTCAATCTAAATTTTCAGGTAGGTTGAACCCTAAGTTGGTTTTGATTGGAGCTTGGTTGAAAAGATTGGGTGAAGTCGAGTCACCCATCAGATCCTCAGATTGGGTGGCCCAAATTGGCATGGGCTTCCCAATCTGATTAGTTGATGTATTTCCGAGTTGCTTCCACCACAAAGGTTTTGATGTCCTCTGGCGTTGGGAGTGTGGGATAGTGGTGGTGACTTTGGCCGCTTCCTTGGCGGGCCCTGCGGGCCTGTTTGGCCTTCTTTCGCTCTTGAGGGGAGATAGGCGTTACTAGTAGGTAGCAGCCTTGTGCTCCCCACGGGAAAGCCTTTTTGGTGCTGATGGTTGGTTTGTAGTGCGCCCCTCCGCTGGCCATGGCTGCTGAGGGGTGCTCTTGGAATGTGATGCCCTACTTGGTGGTGCATGCATGTGCCTTATGGCTAAATGCGTCACAGTGGGTTTAGATGGGGGTGTGCTGTCTACAGTTATCTGGAAAGGGTGGGTGGTATGCCCTTCAATATTAATATAAGTGGAGTGCGGGATCTGGGTTAGGTCCTTTGCAGTCTCCTTGGTTGGAGTCAGAACTGCAATGGCTTTGCCCGTGCACAGGTGTGGCATCAGCGTAAAGCATTGCATCTTAAAAGATTGTATTTCACCATATATGGTGAGACCATATTTCAGGTGTTGCTCCAGAATGGCACGCTTGACTGTAGTGGGCAAATTTTCAAATGTGAGGAAAAATTGGTTAGATTTTTTCCATCTGGTGTACTTGGTTTTGATAACCCATTGCCCTTCAGGGAGGTTGATCACTACGCGCACTGCAGCAGCTTCGTCTGCTGCCTCCTCATATTTGAAACTGAGGTCCAGCCAACCACATGACATGGAGTGAGGTGCGACGTACACTGCGGTTGGGAAAAATTGTGCACATCCCCACAAAATTTTTCCCATAAAGCTGTTTGTTGGATATCCAGAAACACCCAGACTCCATATTCCACCAATGAGAGTGGTTGAGATTGCAGTGTGTTGATGTACTGTTTACATCGTGCCTGCCAAGAGAGGATTTCTGGGGAAATAGTGGCTGCCAGTTTTTTATTTTTTTTTCTATTCCACTGGTTTCTCTGGGGCATTTCTGAACGTTGGAGGTCATGGGCCTACCACCTGTGCCTCTTACCTTACTTGCCCAACTGCTCCTTAACATGGGCGCAGACTAATCTCCTCTGTGAGATTATCAAACTAGATTCAGAATTGAATTGAATAAGTTGCAAAAGTGATTGCAACGAGAGAGAAAAGTTTTTTTTACTATTGTATGAAGATAACTAGCTTAGTTGAGCCTTAGATAATGGGGGAATAGTCCTACTCTGGTGGATAAGATTGTGATAAGTGACTTTGGACTTACTCTGGGAATATATAAAGATTAAAGTGACTTCAGCATCAAACTGGCATTGACACTAAGCCAATAAGTACTTCTTTACAACTTCATCTCGAAGTAAACAACCAACAATTGATAATAGTAAAGTATTGCCAGTTCTAAGTTATAAAATTATTAAAATTAGGGAAAATATATAGTTTAAAGCAATAGAAGACATGTACTAAGGGTAATTTTTGTAACAACAATGGTCTTGGCATGGGTAGCTGACAAAAAGAAATATTGATTCATTTTGGGGAAAGACTCCAGCTGATTTTCATGAGGAATAGCGTATTGAAATTGCCATCCATATCAGCCCATAAGTTGGCTACTAAACCCAACAATTTCCCACATGTAATTGTTCATTTTGAGCTAACTTACTTATATCCACGTTGTCAGCAATATTCCTCAGAGAAAAAGTAAATATAATTCTCATTGGATATGATCCTCTGGAAATTATAATTAACCATTTGGTCAGTTATTATTGCCAAATAGATGACACAATTAAATTGTCATCTCAAAGCTTAATTTGTTAAGCTTAATAAATTTTTAAACAAATATATGAATATATTAGAGTTTAAATATTTTCAAATTAGATAATGTAGTCACATAAAATTCCCAAAATGATGGCCATTGTGAAGAAGTTATATGGGAATCGGAATAGCCATGACATGGCAGGAGTGATATGCAAACTGACAAAGACACTGGATCCATTTTTCACTCTGAGAGATTGGGTGTTAGTGGCGGCCAAAAAGTACGACGTGCTGGTGAAAGGCCAAAAACTTGACTAAAAATTTTAGGTCTGTATAAAGTAATAAGACCATAAAAAGGTCACATTTGAACTGGAGCTTCCAGAAGGATTAGAGGCCCTTTTAGTGATTCATACTTCACAAATTTAAGATCTTTAAGGGTGAGGACCAAAGCAGCCTGGATTGTTGAGTCCTCAGGTGGAGAATTTAAAGAATATGAAGTCGAGAGGATACTGGATTTATGATGGATGAGAGGTTGGTGGCAGTTCTTGGTAAAATGGAGGGGGTATCTGGTAGAGGAAACAACTGATAGATGCTGGAGGAATGTATGCACTGTCTGGAATAAATCCAAAAATTCTGGGATTCACATGGGGGTAATGTAACAGATCAGGCTAGCTTGGTCTGCACATTAACCTGGTGGATGAAATATCAGATTCTTAAATAAATTTAAGGTCAAGTATGAGAATTTAAGGCAAGCCTAGGAATGAATTAAGAACGTGGTTTTAGGTTAGAATTTGGAAATTTGGGAATGAGAGCTGATCTGGTTTAATGCACCACAGGCGCCCAAAATTTTCCAAATAATGATTAAATGAGATATGGAGCTTTTTTAAGATGATCTGGACTTTATTTGAAAGCCTGGTTAAAGAAACCTAATTAATTGAGCTTCTCAAGATATAAAAAGGGAATTTTTAACTGATAAATTTAGTTTTAATTTTTAAAAATAATATACAATCAATAAAATTATTTTTTAGCCTTAAGATTATTTAAATTTTTACTAAAAATGTATTAAAACATCAAACTGTATAATGAGCTTAAAAAAGTGAGCTGTCCCAGGCGTTGGATTTGTTCATGGAACTAACATAGAGTCAGACGCTGCTGTTAGATTGCAGCATCTCTGGCCCTGTGGTCTGGGAATAAATTGCAGCATACAGAAATGAGTGTGTGGTTTAGGGGTGGTTTTTTTCTGGGTTGTTAGTCATGTGGTCAGTGACATGGCTTGTACTTCCCAACTTTTTCATAACATGCTGGCGCAAACCTGCCTGCTAAAATGACAAAATAAGAGTGCAACTGGACAATTTTGGCAAAAATTGATGAAAGGTAAAAAAAATCATTTTATTGCATTTGTGCATTTAAGCCCTGTCAGGATTCTCCCTCTATTAGAAAAAGCCTTGACTAGGGTTTTTAACTCGCCTATTGTCAAATGCCAGATTGAGCTCCCTATTAACTTGAGTTAAACCTGATTTGAAGTATCAGAGATCATAACCAATGATATTAATTAAATAAATAGCTCAATTCAACACTGGCGACTAATAATGAGGATGTCAAATAACAAATTGGGTAGCAGAAGAATTCCATTTTGATGCAATTCCAAATAAATAGCTATATTAGGATTCAACAGCGTAATATTCTGAGGATGATCTCATTCCCTTTGTATTATTTAGTATTCTTATATCTATAGTGATTGGCAACCAATGCCAAGAACTCCCTTACCCTATGCATGTATCGCCTAGTCCCTGCACCCTTCCTACCTTAAATCCTCCCCTTTATGAGCCCTACCTTCACTACATGGTCTTATAAATACCTTAAAGATCTATTTTAATAAACCCATCAATTCTCTTGCCTTCTTAGTTCTTCTGTGGCTTTCTTAGGACCCTAGGCCTACTATCTCACTGGGGACTTTGGGGCCCTGATTTAATAATGGGCCAGTTAGGAGTTGTTCCCCCTGGCCTGATAAATTGATGCTCCCTTTCAGGTGCCTTTAAGTCCCCAGTGAGAGATTCAATCCAGGAAGGAGGAGCGGTCGTTGCTGGGGCCTCCATCCTAGAGCCTATTTTGGGCCTCAAAAGCCAAGGATGAACCAATTCCACATCTTGGCCCCAATTCAGCCATCTCAGCGCTCAAGCAAGTAAGGAAACAGTAGCATCAGTTGGGGATTCCTCCCAGATAGTCTGAATTTGATTTAAAAAACAGGGCGGCCAAGACCAGGTTACCCTGGCCCCTGCTCTGCCCTCAAAATATGGTCAAATCAGGAAGAGGGGGACTAAGGGCTTACTGAAAATACTAAGTAGGATCCAGTGGGCCAACACCATCAATTTAATTCTTTAAGGCTATTCTTCAATGCTTTTGTAGTTAATAAAGCTAATCCAATTCTATTTATTTTTTACTAAAACTATATTTTTGACATGAAATCCATAAGAATGTAATGTCTTACCAGCATGTTTTATAATAATTTACTGATTTGTTTTAATGTACTTTCAGCATACCACTATCTCACAAATCGCTCATTTAATCCCAGCAAACCAGGTGTCAGGTAATAGAGTCACTCGGCCCCCTTCCACCAATAGTACTGAGAATTTTGAAAACTAACTTTAGTCGCCTCTAAGCTTTGTCTGCTTGAGGGTGTTCTTGCAGCAAAAATTTTTAAAGTGCTCCACTAAAACTTAAATATCTTGGGAACTACAAGTCCAATTGTGAAAATACAAAGTGCGTTGTGATCCTCAGAACTAAATATTTCCAATGACGCCAATTCTGAGTACCAGAAGCAATCACAGAAAAATTAACAACATTCAAAACAAAAATTAAAAATCCTCAACCTAAAAATCATGATAAAACTCAAACCAAAGATTTTAAACTGAAAACCAGCAATTCAATGCAGAGTGTCAACAGGCTTATTGTTTGAAACTAAAATCAAAAGAAATTTTCATAGTAAAAGAAAAAGATTTTGTATGTTTTAAGTGAAAATTATATAAGTTTTTAGTAAAAATCAGCATATTGTTAAGGCCAAAAAGTTTGATATTTGGTTGATTTGATAGTTTAAATGGTTTGTCAAGTAGTTGGTGGTTTAGGGTTGATTAATAAGCTTAATGGTTTTATTAAAGAAGTTAGTGATTGGTTGATTTGAAAAGTTAATTGGTTTTGGTAAGTGGTTGGTGATTTTGGTTGTTTTAATACATTTAGTTTTGGATTACATAACAGTTGATGATTGGTTAATTTTGACATTGAATCCATAGGTATGTAATGTCTTACTCGCACATTTTGTGAAAATTGAATGTTATGTTTCAAAGGTACTTTCAGCATACCACTATCTCATGAACCGCTCAACCAATCCCAGCAAACCAGGTGTCAGGTGAATGAGTCGCTTGTCCCTTCCACCAATAGTACTGAGAATTTTGACAACTGACTTCCATCGCCTCTAGACTTTGTCTGCGTGAGGGTGTTTTTGCACTGAACATTCTAAAGTGTTCCACTAAAACTTAAATATCTTGGGAACTATTTAACCAACCCTTCATTCCTTCCCAAAGCACAAGTCTGCCCATGATTCCATGTCTACTGGTAGTCCCACGACTACCAGGATTAGTTTTTTCGCGCTGGGTCCCATTTCGGATGCCAGTAATCAATGCAATGATCTCACGAAAATCAGTTGGGATTAAGTTTCCCAACCACACATTTTCTCTCTGGGTTTGATTACCGATGCAGATTCCAATGCCAATGAATGCTTATAAAATGGCCAGACATTTAGTTGCCTCATTGTCTAATTTCTCTCTCTAGTCCTATCCCCAATGCTAGGATTTTTCTCAATGCTAGCTCAAATGCCAATGATCTTTGGGTCCCATCACCAATGCCAGGACTTCTTTCTGATGCTGGCAACCAATGATTAAGTTCTCACACAAAAGGCCAAGCATTTATCTGCCCTGTCGCCTCTTCTCTTCTTGTACCTCTTCCCAATGATGGCTTTTATATAGATGTAATTTCCAGATTCAATCCCAAAAGTCAGGGAAACTCCTCAATGATGCTTGCATGATCTCTCTGTTGTGTCTGCACCAGATATATTAGTCCAAACAATGCTGCCATGTTTGGACCCTCTTTGTTTTTAGCAAAATATGAGCACCAGTATTTAATTGCTCCCGCTGCACATACCATACTCTGTCACCAAGATATGAAGACCCACGGCTTAGCTTTGACCCCCTAGCCAAGGATTGGAGGGGGTTCTGTTGGGATTCTCCCTTTGTTAGGGGAAGCCTCAACTAGGGGTCATGACTCACATATCTGTGATGCCGGATTGGGCTCCCTATTAACTTGGGTTGAGCCTAATTTCAAGTACTGGGGATTATCCAATAATATTTAAAAGTAATAAAGGTGGATTGACCTTGGGACAAATATACCACACTAAGATTTTTTTATATCCAGTACAGGTATGAACATGTGTTGAACAAAACCCGCACTAGGGTGGAAGCAAGAATTACACTGCCAGGGTAAATTGCCCTCATCCTCAATAATATTAATTTAATAAAATAGCTCAATTCAACACCAGTGACTAATAAGAGGATGTCAATAACAATTGGGTAGCAGAAGAATTCCATTTTTATGCTAAACCAAAAAATAGCTATTTCAGGATTCAACAGCAAATTAATAAGTGGATAATCCCAATTCCCTTTGTATTACCAACTATTTTTATATTTACCACGAGTGGCAACTAATTCCAAGAACTCCCTTACCCTATGCATGTATTGCCTAGCCCACGCAACCTTCCTATCTTGAATCTCTCATTTCTGAGACTTCCCTTTTCTACATGGCCTACAAATACCTTAAAGATATACTTCAATAAACCATTCAATTCTCTTACTTTCTTAGTTTTTCTTTAGTTTTCTTAAACCTTTAAGGACTACTATCTCTCTGTAAGGATTTGAGACCTGATTCAATAGATGGTCAGTCTTGAGTTGCTCCCCTATGGCCTGACAATCCCATTGGCGGAACTCATTAAATTTCATGACTTTAGAACGTTACTCAAAGTTGGCTTATCAGAAGAAGCTTCAAAAAGCATAGCTGTACTGCTTTATTGTGAGAGATTAGGTAAATTATCAGAAAAACATCAAGAAGAAGTGCTACAATTATTTGAGAAATTCTAGGTGATATTTTGCCAGGATAAACATGACCTCAGATGCGCTAAAATTAGGATCCATAAGGTTGATACAGGGAAAAATCAGCTGATATGAATGTGACCCATCCGCCAATCCAAGACTGCTAACGAAGTAGTTAGTGAAAAAAGTTGCAGATTGGTTGAGCATGGGCTCCTCATTACATTATCAAGATCTATGGGTGAGTTGATCTTTATTTATAAAGAAAAGGATGGATCAAACTGTGTGATATTGATTACCTCCAGTTAAATAAAATCATAAAAAGGATTTCTATCTAATGCTGAGGATCGACTATGCACTTTTACCATGGAAGCCAAGTTCTTTTCAGCAATGGACTTAATATCAAGATATTGGCAGATAATTTGTTTCAAATAGAAGATATTTCTGACCATCACATTGTTTTTTAGAGATAATGAAAATATAAGTTAATAATTGCTTTTCAGATGGTCCCACAGAATTGGCGCCCAATTTAGTAATGAATGAAGGCACTTATATACTTTCAAAGGATTTAACAGATCCAAGCTTCAAAAACATGGGCCTTTTATCTATTAAATGATATGAACTTAATGCCAAATCGTCTCAGCTATGGGAATTAAAGGGAACCTCAATATAGAGGTTCTAAAATGGCGAAATCTCTGAGCAAACGGAGTAATTCACCCATTTTTACATAAAAAATCTATGTATTTAAGGAACCAAAAATTGATCTCAATTTTTATCATCAAAAATTTTCATTAGACGAACCTAGAGGGTTGTGCTTATATATGGGCCTTTTAAATTTGGTGCAAATGACAGATTATTACATATATAAAAACCTTTTAAGTGTATATGACCAGATCTTACATAGTTAAAATTTCTTAAGCTCAACAATTGCAACATGGATAATATAGTAGACCCAAACAACTATAACTCAATATTCATGAACCTTTTAAATAAAAATTGAGTGGACTTCATCTCTTAATTCAGTGTCTTTACGTAGAGTTTGCTAAATTAAGTTGCCTCTGGAAAACTTAAAATTACCGATTATATTTAACAAGATACACTGTTATGAACGCCTTTATCTGAACTAAAGACTGAACTTAGTCAGTTTGTAAAATCCCTCTTTGCCCTCTCCTGGGGTTAAGGGGCGCTGTTAGAGTTGAGCACCATTTTAACTCTTTGAAATTTGTGTGCCCTTTACCCATCTAAACTCTTCTTCAAGGTTTAATTTAAACCCAAAATATGTATCCAGGATCTAGAGTCTTATATGGGGTGCTTTCTGAGTTGTGGACTGTTAGAAAGTTGACACAATTATACAATCCGCCAAATGGATTCACAGGAGTTAACATCCACAGTTACAATGTGTGAGCTTTATGATGATCGCCATGCCTCAGAAGAATATAAAACTAATAATTTTGGTGACAAAGAGCTTTATTAATCACTATCTTTATTATTCAGCATAGTCCTACTACCGTTGAACCTTATAAATCTTAGCCTGCAGAATCTCTATAAACTATTAAAAAACAACTCTCTTTTTTCCATTATTTATTTCCCTGTTATACTCATTTCTTTTTATGATTCCACATCATCTTCTCAGCTACTCAGCTTCTATAATTTCCTTCATACTCACCTCGTCAACTTTTCTCTCTCATTGCAATCACTTTTGCAACTTATTCAATTCAAGTCTGATTCTAGTTTGATAACCTCACATAGGAGATTTTTCTGCACCTATGTCATGGAGCAGTTGGGCGAGTAAGGTAAGAGGAGCAGGTGGTAGGCCCGCAGCCTCAAACGTTCAAAAATGCCCTGGAGAAACTGGAGGAATAGAAAAAAATATAAAAAAACTGGCGGTCACAATTTCCCTAAAAACCTTGCTTGGCAAGCGCTATGCAACCAGTACATCAACACGCCGCACTACCAACCACTCTCATCAGTGGAATACAGAGTCCGTGTGTTTCTGGACATCCAACAAACAGCTCTATGGGAAAGATTTTGTGGGGATGTGCACACTTTTTCCCAACCGCAGTGTATGTCACACCTCACTCCATGTCACGTGGTTGGCTGGACCTCAGTTTCAAAAACAAGGAGGCAGCAGACGAAGCTGCTGCAGTGCGCGTAGTGATCAACCTCCCTGAAGGGCAATGGGTTATCGAAACCAAGTGCACCAGATGGACAAAATCTAACCAAATTTTCCTCACATTTGACTTTTTGCCCACTACGGTAAAACGTGCTATTTTGGAGCAGCACCTGAAAGATGGTCTCACCATTTTTCGGCGAAGTACGATCTTTTGAGATGCAATGCTTTACGCTGATGCCACACCTGTGCACAGGCAAAGCCATTGCAGTTCTGACCCCAACTGAGGAGATCATGAAGGACCTAACCCATATCCCGCACTCCACATATATCAATATTGAAGGGCATACCACCCACCCTTTCTGGGCAACTGTGGACAGCGCGCCCTCCATCTGCACCCACTGTGACGCATTTAGCCATAAGGCACATGCATGCCCCACCAAGTAGGGCATCACATTCCAAGAGCACCCCTTGGCGGCCATGGCCAGCGGAGAGGCGCACTATGAACCAACTGCAAGCACCAAAGAGGCTTTCCCGTGGGGAGCACAAGGCTGCTACTTACTAGTAAAGCCTATCTCCCCTCAAGAGCAAAAGAAGGCCAAACAGGCCCACAGGGCCGCGGCCAAGGAAGCAGCCAAAGTCACCACCGCTATCCCACACTCTCAACGCCAGGAGGACATCAAAGCCTTTGTGGTGGAAGCAACTCGGAAATCCATCAACTAATCAGATTGGGAAGCCCATGCCAATTCGGCTTTCCCAATCTGAGGATCTGATGGGTGACTCGATTTCACCCCATCTTTGCAACCAAGCTCCAGTCAAAACCAACTTAGGGGTTCAAGCTACCTGAAATTTTTTTTGACCTGACTGTTGGTGCACTGAACTCATCCGCACCACAAAAAATTTGTTTGACGTTGGGGAAACAAAAAGTGAAGGCAAAAGCCAACATGAAAGTTTTCTGCTAAAATCAACAAAACTACTGATAGCGTTGCTGCAAACACCCACGCTGCCATGAAGGCCCATGGGGATCTAGAGGAGGCTAGTGGGTCCAGATGCCCACTCCCTCACACCCAAGGTGCGATGGGGGAAACCTTCACTTTAGGGACATTATTATTGCTGGACTCAAGGCCTCACCGTCCCGGGTTAGGGAACTGAGTTTTTTAAAAAAAATTTACCCATGGATATCCTGGCCATCCAGGAGTCCCACTGTCTGCGAGGTTCCAAGGATGCTTGGAAAACCATGCTCCTCCCACCCCTATCCTTTTGGTCAGAGCACTGTGGGGTGCTAGTTCAGAAAAACAATTTTTTAAAGTTTAAATTGTTGGAATCCTTCCTCAATGGCCAAGTCCTCGTTGTCACTTTCTCGTGGGCTGACATGGCACATGCTATCATCAACATCTATGCCTCAACCTGTGCGCGAGAACATCAGGAATTTTCTCATCGGTCAAATCCCTCCTGTTACTCCCAGACCCTTTTGTAGTCAGTGATATTAACTGTTGGCTAAACACACCAATGGACCGTTGGCCTTCCTCCTCCCAGCCCCCAGGGTCACGTAGAACTTTGCATTCTAAAGGCCGCCCTTGGGTTAATGGATGCGCTGCCACAGTGAGCCCCGCTGCTCAAAAAACATGATGTGACCCCACGTCCACAACGGCCAATTAAGGTCCATGACCCACATAAACCTTACCCTTACACCGGCAAAAATCCAACCTCACATTTCCCACTTCCAAACAATGAAAATTAAATTCTCTGACCACCGGCTGGTCTCAATAACCTATAACCTACCTGTCACAGTGGCTAAGGCCCCACATTGGTGCAAACTCCGCCCTCCTGAACTTGCGTCGCCAGGATTTTCCACTTGGGTGGAATCAGCTACTTTGGAAAAAGAGTTTGTTACACCATTTTATGCGAACCCCATTTCCACATGGGCAGCCTTCAAAGAGGATACCATCCGCCACTCTCGCCACCTCTCCTCCCAACGCTCATGAGCCACATCAGCCATCATTTCGCGTGCTCTGGCAGAGTTGGCACACCTGGAGTCCAACATCCCAGCCACAGGATACAGCCCTGCATGGGGCCAGAAGTGGACAAAGGCAGCCGCCCACCTCAACGCGCTTGTAAGGCAACACAAACATCGGGTTTGTGTTTAGTACAGGGCCAAACGCATTACAGAGAGCGACAAGTGCACCGCATATTCTTTAAAAAAATTTGTACCACGCCAGAGCATGTCCTGCACACAGGTGCAAAGATCGAATGTTTCCATCATGGATATGTCAGCTGAAGTGGCAATCAAAACACAAAAGTATTACTCCAAGTTATACCAATCCAATCCAATTCAGCTGGCCAAAGTGGCAGAATTTTTCAACCGAACTTACATCCACACCATTTCCTGATACCCAGAAATAATGAATTTGATTAATCCGAATGAATTATGGACAGCCATCTACAGTGCGCCAAACTGGAAATGCCCAGGCCCAGATGGCATTCCATATGAATTCTATAAAAAGTACTTCAAATATATATCCCCACTACTGCTTGCCTCCCTTAACCAGAGCCTTATGAAAACGCGCCTCCTACCAGGAGGACAAGAGGCCTTCAACATCACACTCTTCAGGAAAGGGGACAAGCTAGACTTAAACAACTGGCGCCCCATTTCTTTAACTAACATGGATACAAAAATTTTAACAAAAATCATGGCTAACCATTTAGGGATTGTTGCATCTACCACCATCTCCCCAGAACAATTCGGTTTCATACCCAGAAGGTCAATTTGGGACAACGTGCACTCTGTGGCTAACGCATGCCAGTCCACAGCCTCTGGGGCACTTGTATTTTTGGAACAACAGAAGGCCTATGATAGAGTAAACTAGATATACCTCAGGGCCTGCCTCCATCAATTCCGCTTACCCCCTCGCTTCATCAACTGGGTGATGCTAATCATGTAATATGCAACAATGGCAGTACGTGGCCCTGGCTTCCTAACGGAAGTAGTCCGCCCTCAAAGGGGCTTGTGACAAGGGGACCCCCTTAGCCCACTCATATACAACTTCAGCCTTGACCCACTACTTCAAAACGTGAATGCCCAACTCACTGGGGTCCATGTACCAGGCCAACCCCTTAGATCAAGAAGATGGCATTTGCAGATGACTGTGTGGTCGGGGTGTCAAATAATAAAGACGCACGCGCGCTTGAAGCTCTCATCCAGGAATATTACTGGGTAAGTAATGCTGCACTAAACGCTTCCAAAACTGAAATCATCCTCCTTGGTTGGTATCAAACCCGCTGGGCCCCAGCGACTAGTGCCCAGCCCGGCCCATCTGCTCGCACATGTGCTCGCCCTCCCAGATCACCCCACACCACCCCACTGGTGCTCCCCTTCGTGCCACGCCCTACCATAGGGCCAGTCCGCCATCTGGGCGTGTGGGTGGAGGCAGGCGGGTATGCATCAGCAGTAATGGTGAGTCATATTCTAGACAACGTGATGAAGCGCATCGCCTCCCTCAGAGCCCACCCTACTTCCCTTACTGGCAGGGTTTTAGCCAACTCTATGATCCTCTCCAAAGTCTGGTTTGGAGCCCACGCCATCCCCTTTTCCCCAAGCTTTTTCAAATCCTTGTATGCCCTGCTGCAAGGATGGCTTTAGTCAGGCTGCCCACCACCAGTACAGCTAGAGGTCATGTTTGGCCCTCATCATCAAGGAGGCATGGGCCTGCTTGACTTCAAAGCCCATGCTGCCAAGATCCTGGGCACCTGGATTGCAGCCATCACCACCCCTACGCTCCCCTCCCAAATTGGTCCCGCGCAGCCACTCCAACTTCTCCCGTGCCTTGGGCCTTAACAATCCATCGAACCCTCACTCCCTGATGAAATACCTGTCTTCACACCCTTCAGCCACAGGTCCTCACGGGACTAAAACCCACTACAAACGAATCCTCCTCTCCATGCAGAGCGCTGAGTAAGGATTCGTATTAGTGGACACACAGCTCAGAGAGGCCACCCCTCTCCTCAGTTCACACAAGAGGTACAGGGGCTACCCATCCAAGATGGTGTGATCCCCACACGGCCCCATGTCCTATCCAGGGTGGAATACCTGGACATGACGGACATCCCTTACTCCATTGAGACCCAAAAAACTATCTGGAAATATGCAAACCATCCTCTGTTGCAGCCTCAAATCCGTTCCCATGTGTGGCGCTCCCTGAGGTGGGTGTACCGTAGGGCTGAGCGCTCTAACGCTTTACACTCATCCTGCGTCGTGTGTGGCCAGTATGGAACGCTATTCCACCGCCTGGAGAAGTGTTCTACCTCTAAAGTGATATGGCGCGAAGTTCAACGTCTGCTGGGCCAGGATCAAACACATCCCTTCAGTCTGTCAAGAGATATGTTTGCTTTATCAATGGCCTTCCCCCTTCCACCCTCCCTCCATGTTCTGGTGGTTGCAATCGCCATGTGGACTATCCACACGATTGTCCTGGATGCCATCACAGGCTCCACCCCCACCCTCCCATAAGCTGTCCACAAATTCAGGTCTCAATTGGTGGACCACTTTCAGGCGTGGATGTTTGGATACCTCCCACCACGTCGCCAATAGCTGGTTCCTCCTGGTTCCCAGTTTGGTTCATCAAATCAGACCCTTTCCTCCACACGTGTTCAATTGTGGCTACGGACCCTTCACACGTTCCCTCCCCCTCCCCATAAGTGGCGTTCCCTCTGGCAACAAGAGATAGCATCGCTTCTCTGGGGTGCCTTCCCTGTTACTAAGTTTTGTCTCTTTCAGGTCAAATTTGGAAGTGTCCATCCCATGGTCGGCCTTCCTCACAATAAATTTTAAATTCATACTCACCTCGTCATTGGAGGCTCTGGCAGCATTCCCATATTTGGCTGAAGTTGGATCGCTTATTGTCAACCTATATTGAATCATTTTTTAAGTCGTCAAATCCTTTTATCTAGGTTCCAGCAGATGACAATGATCCACCAATCAATAGTTTAGGCTTATTGTCCAGTCATATCTGATTCTCTGACCTTTCCCCTTGACTGGATGATAAGCCTTTAGTACAGCTTCAGCTAACATTTTCCCTATGTATTTTTATTTACAAATGCAACATAGCCCCAATCCTGTGGTGTGTTTCCTTAGAATGTGACACAACTGAGCCGAGGCCAACCATGACAGTTCTGCTACCTAATTTTTTCAAAACCTGTAGCAACAATAATGTACTAGAGGTAGTATTTGCGACTATCCTGGCTCAAAATGAGCTCCTCCATGATTTTGTTGGCTATCTAATTTCTTGCCACTCCCCTTTATGCCTTCAAGTAGCTTAGTTGCACTGAAGTGGGGAGCGGCACAGAGGCCATTCATTTGACAAAGCGGCGCAGCTCCTGGCGGATGGCTTCAGCCATCTAATACTCACACCTATTGCTGGCCTCATCAGAGGGAATATTAGTCCACTGGATGTTATATTTCATGTGATCGTTGCTAGTCTGGTCAGGGGAATTTGCCAACACTTCAAGCCCTTTTCACTCATTGGTGGTTAACTTCCATAGCAACCAGTTGAAGCACATGCATTACAAGGTTTACACCACAAATTCAGGATTTGGAAGCCAATGGCGCAATTCATTACTTTACCATGATGGCTCATTGGGAAAATGTTTCTCTTTTATCCTGCAGGCAATTTGGATTCAGTGATGGAACGCCATCAAGAGGTGCTAGAGTGGGTTCATTAATAGGATTTTTCTGCATATGCGCCTATACCCCACGCTTATTCCAGCCTAGATGACTGCCTCATGGATTATCTGGAGCTCAGCACATCCTTTCCCCCTTGAGCCAGAACCCACCTCCTTTTTGGTACTCACTCCTTCTATCTCCCCTTGTCACTCACTCCCTGCTATCCTGCAACCACCAGTGGATGTGGTTGCAGTCCATGCTCCTTATAGCTCGTTGGGATTCTCCCTGGATTAGGTGAAAGCCTTGTCCAGGGGGAAAATCGATATAATCATAAGAAGGGCATAATTTGCAGATGGCCCAATAAATTGAGAAAGGAGTAAATTTTTTACATTTTTCAACAGGAATACGAATTTGGGGAATATTTACATTTCCAGATTGTTATCTAATCTCTATCCACACTTTTATCTATCCCCACCTATCCCAGAATTGGGACTTTCCTATAGGTCCCATGACACTACTCTTAAAATCCCTATTCCTATCCTTACAATTCCTATTCTTATCCTTACATTTCAAAGCACTATAATTATTGCTAGATTGTTCTAAATAAAATACTTCTCAGAAGAATCTAATATTTACTTTATTATATTTTATTCTAATGGAGAACGTCTTGTCCAAGGCTGCAAGCTTTGAAGCCCTTCCTTCAGATAAAAACGCCGCTAGTGATTCCTCCCTGGTGGCCCAACGTAGCTCAAGAGTGCATAAATTTCAATCAACTGATAGCTTTACCTACTCCTCAACTCTTACCCTGGGTTTCTAGCCCAACCTCCTCTAGTGGCTCAACCGTAGAGACCTTCCTCCTTCCGCCAGAAATTCATCTCACATTCTGTGTTTTGCCCCCTTTCCTCTGATGTTGCATCCACCTCCCCTTCTGTCAACCTCTGATGGGCCAAGATAGGCTAAACCGCCTACAAGGCGTTAGAAGGAAAAAAAGTGTACATCTCATAAATTAAAGCAAAAGTCCAACTGAAGGGCTTAGATGTGATAAAGTTGATTGTGAGGCAGCCCTGAGTGTGGCTGATCTATTTGCTTTTTTATTAGAGCACATTATTATCCTTATAATCTATTTACATATATACATACTATGTTTTGTGTTTTGTGTTTATTTTATTTTTTTTACCTTTGTAATGTCCTCTATTGGTTATACGCACAAATAAATTAGCATGCACATGGTTGCGATCCTGCCTACTTGCTGGGTCCTTGATCATGTAGGCATCAGCAAATATTTTCTCTATTATCTCAAAGGGTCCAATCCATATACCAGCTAAACTATTTAGCCATCCAATTCTATGCTAATCATGGAACAGGACACATTTTCCTATTGAAAACTGTGGAAGCCCTCTATGCCACTTCTTATTAAAATTGTCATTCATGATATTTTTAGCTAAGCTTGTTGAGTATGCTTTGGTCTGGAGTTAGATTTTTCTAGATGTCAGATTGCCAAATAGCATTGTAGATCTATTACATCGATATCCTCTACACAGGAGTAGAGTAGTGCAGGTAAGGCAGGGTCTATCCCATAAAGTAACTTGAAGGGATTTTACTCAGTTGCAGAGTGAAAGCAGATGATGTATGTGAATGCTGCAGGTGGAAAGGAGGGAAGCTCAGTCTGACAGTTTATCCATTAAAGGCTTCTGTACTATATCTACTAAGGCTCTGTTGACCCATTCAAAAGTTTAATTGGACTCAGGATGATAGGGGGTCTTTAGAAACCCATGTATGGTCATTAAGTCATTAGCTTAAGGAGGATATGTGAGGTGAAGTTGTTTACATTGTTGTTAAGTATAAACTGTGGGAGGCAATGCCATTAGATGACATAAACCATTATAAATTTTTCACCAGTGACTTCCCCAAATCCTTATTGCGTGTGCCTCCACCCACTTTTTAAGTTGATCTCTCACTACCAGTGTCAAGAGTCTGATATGACTGGATGATAAGCCCTAAGTAGTTATGGAGGAATGTTTGAGATTGGCTGAACTGAGCATTATAGTGATTTTGAAAAGAGCGCCTTGACATAATGTGTTAGGGTAATACTGAGCTTTGGACAAATTTTAATTGATCACCTTCAAATCAGGTGCTAAGGAAATGTCGATGTTTGATAAATAATTAGTATATTGCCTCAATATAAGGCGATTGTGAACTTAATGAATAGTAGACTCTGATGGAACTAATGAGAATATGGCGGAAATGAGTAGTCTAAACAAAAGGGATGGTCTTGACCAAAGTTGCTAATATATAAATGATATGAGAAGATTGAAATGAGGGGATTGTTAGAGAAATGAAAGAGCGGAACAGAGGGGACCTTCTGTAAATATTAACTTACAATAAAGAAGTGTCGTTAAAGAAATTTCTCCATAGCTATTATATTTATCTAAGTGTGTTCTGAGGACCAGTGATCTCCATATCTGTCCTACTGCTCAGTAGGCTCAACCTTGTGTAAAACATTTCAGATTTATAGCAAATATATCGCCATATATAACAGTGGTGCTCACTATAGGAGGCCAATTGAACATTCATTAAAAAATTAAAATATTCTCCAATAGCCAGCCATGGCATATCAGGCGTTCACTAAAAGGGAATAAACCAATCTGCTGGCTTGAAAAAGCCACGGAAATCAAACTTGTTTTGAACAGAGTGCTCAAAAAACACGAGGAGCTCCTTCAGTAGCATGACAATGGTAAAACTAATTTTATAATGTGGTTAGTCAGTTTCAGATACTTTGATAACAGAACAGACAACTTGCCAATCGCCTGAACAATGCTACTGAGTTGCTACACTGCATGGAGCGGAAGTTGAAACTACCTTTTACACGCCTTATCCCCATTTTAACGAGGAAGGAAAAGGGGTTGCTCAGAAAGTATCATTCTATGATGAATATATTATTAGGTATTAAACTGAAGAACTTTTCACCGAGCATGCAGGCATTATCTGCTCACTCATGATGGCAGCTTTGGGGATGACTATGTCCCAACCCAATGAACCCTCTATGTGATGGCAGTCCTGCCCACCAAGGAGACATATGCTACACCTAGGGCAGCTGACCTGCCAATTGCCGGTAGCCCATCTGAGCCAACTTCTCACTGAGATTCCAGCTATGTGTCTCAATCAAATCCTCATTACACTCCCAAGGCTCTCAGTTATGTGTGGGAAGAGGATATCTGCATTGAAAAGCTACCTCCATTTGACTGCAATGGAAACATTCATGGGTTCTTATAGTGATTTAAATTTTTGGCGGAAGGATCCTTTTATTGGCATAGGACTAAATTGCTGATATCCTCCCTGGATGTTGAAAGTGCTGACCAAGTTACTTGTTAGCTTCCAAATAGCTCTGATACATATCAAGAAGTAAAGGATACTGTGCTGTAGTTGTTCATAGGCATCACCAAGATGTTGCGGTAGAAGGCTGAATTTTGGCATTAGGGTTTCATCATAATGGGACTCTTGCTGTGTTTGCAGACCACTTCATGACGGAAGCCCATGTGCTAATAGGGCAGGCACTCTAGATGAAGCTAATATGGGAAATGCGATGACCTCTGCAGTGAAGAAATACCCTGAGTTTACACTATCATGGCTCCATTTTTGGAGGATGACGTAAGCCCTACTCATGATTGTCCAAATTTTGCGCTATCTAACCGCTATTTTACTCCGCTCAATACATAGTGGAAACATACTGCCGCCATTGGCGGACCTTTTATAAGAAAAAATCTCTTGTCCTGTTCAGATTTCGCCTAGTAACCCCAGCCTTATTATAGTTACGCGTCTGGTCTCAGTCAAGTTACCTCCATAACTTTAACTTCCAATCCAGACCTGCTTATCATAATTGTCTAAACCCAAATATTGACTTGGGCCTAATTACGCCGATAGCCAGCCATCAATTTATCAACCTGGCCCTGGTTATGCTGATATTTAACAATAAATTGTCATTCTGGAACATCTTATGAGAACAAGGTTGAAGACCCTATGATGTAAATTGTTTTGATTGTGATCGCCCTGGTCACTTTTCCAAGAGTTTCCCCAACACATCAGGTTGACAACAAACAGCATGATCAATACTAATTAAGAAAAGATGAAGTGGATTAGAGACGGGACTCTCTGCCTCCACTATCCCAACCCAAACGACCCACCTGAACTTTTAGTAGAATATTCAGCGGAAGTCCCTCAGTATTATAGCTAGTTTTTATATCAACAGCTAATCAGAGGTGTAAATTTACTGACAGAGGTGCATGCCAAGGCTGCGGCAGAAGAAGGACCTTAGGAGCAACTGAAGCCATACGCCTGTCAAATGTTTAACCTAGTTTCTCTTGATGAGCCGGACCCATCCTCAGATGCACCTTTTCTGAAAGGAGTAAACGTTGCCATTCTGGTAGATGCTATTGTCAAGGAATATCCCAAAGCTGGTGAAAGAATCTATGAGCTTCCTTGAAAAAGATGTTCTTTAAGTGTCCACGTATTATACAGTCAAAATTCTTTTTATTCTGAGTTACATAGTGAGATATTTTTGTAGCAAAAAAATCAAGTTTGAGATATATTAGATATAGCGCCCCAGTCTGCATAATTTTCACCAAGTTGGTGGTGAAGTTGACGTTAAAAACTGACTAGAACATTGCATGGTGTATGGGACCGCTGACATGGAAATCACGGTCTCTGAGGAAGAGGAAAGTGCGCTATCTTTGTAGTTTGGGTCAATTGTTGTAGCCTCAGCGATAATGACACCAAAAAATAATTATGACCTGTTAAATGGAACCACTTTCATGATACACTTTGATGCTGTTGTTGGCATGACAGAGGAGACGTTTGAAATTTTGGGGCAGTGATTCCAATTTATCTTACCTCCATCAGAGTTCTGAAGGATCCTGCGCATATAGGACATATATATCTTGCATATAGTGATGGGGTGATTCTGGTTCGCTACCATTGACTAAAGAACAAGACCTGGGCCATTCCCCAGCAGATATATGAATATTAAGGGCTGCTTCTCAGAGCTGCTGGCATATATCCATCCTCTCTGGTCACCAAGTAATAGTGGACACTTAATTGGAGGTGGAAGTGCCAGACGGACTCTATGGAGAAGTTATTGGCCCTTATCAGCATCGTGGCTTGAGCCCCATGTGGCTCCAGGAATTATAGTACCTGGACATGGTGAGATCAAGGATTTACTAGCAAATTTACAAAAAGAACCATTACAAATCTGCTGACACTAAGTAGTGGCGTATTTACACTTGATCCCTGTTGAGGAGGTCATCTGGGTTCATGAGTTTGATTCGCTGGAAAATTTTGGCTTACTGTTTGATTTGCAACCCAACATAATGATGGTTGTAACGCGTGAAAACTTAGTAGGGTTATCAGATGAACAGAAGGATCAGGTGATATCTTTGTTTGAAATATAAGGAGATTTTTGCTGTTGACAATCATGATTTAGGGTGCACATGGTGTTGTTTACCAAAAGGACACTAAAGATTATCCCCCATCAGGTCTTGGCTGATCCGCCAAAGAAGGGCAGACGAATAAGGTAGTTACCAAGAAGATCCAAAAGCTACTGGAGTAAGGGATGCTCAAACTGTCCAAGAGTCCATGGGCTTCACCCGTTCTATTTGTAAAAAGAATCATGGTACCAATTAGGTTATTTTAGACTACTGAAAGCTCAACTTTATCACCAGAAGGACACTTACTCTTTGCCACGGATTGATGATGCTTTGGATTGGCTGGTGGGAGCTCACTATTTTTTGGCAATGGATTTGATATTGGGCTATTGGAAAATTTAGTTGTCCATGGTGGAACAGAGAAATGCGCCATTATCACATCCAAAGGGCTTTACAACTGACCCATATGCCTAAAGGGTTATGTATTAACCCAGCTACATTCTAACGAGCTATGGACAACATCCTTGGCAGCCTATGGCTGTTGTGTGTTCTCGTGTACCTCAATGATATTAATGTCTTCTCTCAAACATTCTACAAGAATCTTATCCATCTGGAGGAGGTCTTCCACCGTCTTGTTAGGGCCAACTTCAAAATAAAGCCCTTAAATGCCACTTCTTCAAAGACCAGCTGGAGTACCTAGGGTTAGTAGCAAATGAAAATGGTCCTATTTCTCAACAGGCCAAGGTGGATGCTATTCAAAAAGACTTTGCGGCCAGCAAGTGGGACATACAAATACTATTGGTGATGGTGGGCTACTACCAACGCTGTATCCATTACTTCAGTTGTATTGAGGGATCTTTTAATTGAGCTACTAAAGAAGGATGCTGTGTTTAAGTGTAGTGAACGCCAACTGTGCTCCTTTTACCACTTCAAATGGTATTTTTAGTGCTCCATTCTATTCTATCCAAATTTTAACAAAGAATTCAATGTCCAGACGGAGCATCTCTTTTCGCTGTTGGGTCGGTTCTATCCCAAAAAAATGATGAAGGGGAGGAGCACCCTATGGAGTACTCAGTCAGAGCCTGAACTTCCATGAACGCAATTCTACAATGACTGAGTAGAGTGTTTAGCGGTGATATACATATATAAGCAGTTTAGGGTGTATTTGCATGGGGTCAAGTTCGGAGTCATCATAGATTATGCCTTGTTACGCTAGTTGCAGAATCTCAATGATCCTGAAGGGCTTCTAGCCTATGGGCACTCAAACTGCAGGCTTTAAATTTCTAGGTACTTCACCAACTTGGAGCCAAAAACCTTAATGCTGACTGTCTATTTTGATTACCATTGACTGCTGTACGGCGGATCTAAGTGATGTGATGTATGACAAATTGTTTAGAAGAAGATACAATGACAAATTTTCTTAAGTTATAAATACTTTATATAAGATGCGAGCTAATATCTTCCAACAGAATGATAAGTTGTATAAGCGGATTGGATATTATACAGTGAACTTTCTAAGACCCTCAGCGTGACCAAGTATCATTATGAGCACGCACAAGGCAGTAGGACATGGCAGATTGTGCAAGACACATGAATTGTTGAACCTTCAGTACTTTTAGGAGAGTATGCACTTTGATGTAATTGAGATAATTTCCTGCTGCCACCAGTGCCAAGTGGAAAAAGCTGTTCCACCAGAAGACTTCATATTGGTTGGTGAAACCGCATTTTTCCTGGCATATGGTTTCCATTGACGATGTGGGGCACCTGCTGACTGGAGAAGACTGGTATAAATGCATTATAATGGCCATCAACCACTTGACCAGGTGGGTAGAAAAACGGGTGATCTGAGATTTTGGGGAAGTCACAGTGGCCAAGCTCATAATGGAATGTATAATCCAGTGACATGGCTGCCCTCAATCATCCTTACTGATAATGGAACTAACTTCGCTCACACATCCATTTAAAGCTAATATAGATGATGTGCATTCATGAGGTTCTGATGTCCCCTTACCACCCTGAGTCCAACAGTATGGTTTTGCAAGTTAATGAGTGCTTGGTGAACATAATTTAGAGATTAGTAATAGATTTTCCAATTGAGTTAACTCCTTTCCACCGCCATTTTTGCATACAACATTAGCTATCATTCAGCCACAGGGAAGAGTACTTTTCAACTACTATATGGAAGGCACCCAGCGCCTACCTGCCCTGCTCTACGCCTGTGTGGAAGATACCAGAGGAGTGAATCTGCAACGTTGCCTGACTAACTTGGTTAACACTTTGATTAAGCTGCAAACTTAAGCATACTCTTTCAGGTGGCCAAAAAGATGCTTAACCAGGCCACTGACCAGGCACAACGTAGTGGGTTAGACAAGTTCAAAAAGGGGAGATAGTTATATTTCATGACCAGCACGTGAATGGATAGAAAAACAAGGTGGCCATCTGAATTAGTCCATTCAAGGTAATTGAGAAGATGGGAATCAAAGCCTACACTATCAAAGACCCTGAAAGTGGGCGAATCATTAACTTGGTGCATGCAAAATTTTTCTGGGCATATAAGCAATATGAGATTTATCATCCAACCAAGGAGGGTTAAGTTGAGATTCTGATGTGAAAGTACAATAAGCTACAAATAGCTGCAGCAGGTTGTGTGAGGTTGGCTGGCACCAAGTAATATCATAATATTGTTAAAATCACCTTAGGATAAGGCAATAGGGCGATACTGAGCTTCAGATAGATAGTTATTGGATCACCTCCAAATAAGGGGATAAGGCAGTGTTGATTTATGATAAATATTTAGTAGATCTCTTAAACAAGGTGATTATGAATATATGAAATGTAGGCTGCTGGAGCCAATGAGAATAAGGTAGAACTAAATAGCTTAATCAAAAAAGTTGGTATTGACTAAAGTCGCTGATACATAAGCAAGTTGAGAAGATTGAAACGGGAGGATTGTTAACTGGCAGGAAATTGCAAGAGGAGCATAAAGAATCTGCTAATAATATTATTAAAATAAAGGGTGTCGCTGAAGCAAGTGATTCATTTTTTATTAATATTATTACCATTTGTTGTTCTCTCTCTGCTCAGTGTAACTTTCCAAGCAAATTGATTTTGGTAAATTAAAAGCAAACACTTAATCGCACACTGAAGTCTTGCTCCAATGTCATCAGATCCCCCGCTGATATCCCAGCATGGGGCAGCGGCGAAACTCCCCCCTCCATTTTCCATCCAACAGGAAAACGCGCTCGGACTGGCTCATCCAGTCATTCCAAACCCTTGGGGTGATTCGTTCCTCCCAAGGATCTTGATTCCCATCACGCCTGAACCCAAGCGGTGCCCCACTGCCCCCTGGTGCTCCCCTGGAGCAACATGCATTTTGGCCTTAGGGTCAAATATGGGAAATTCTTCCCCTACAACAACCAAGCCAATATCAAAATGGCACAGGTGGTGATAACATCAGCCTGAGTCATAGACTTCCGCCCCTATAAGTGGTACTTTGATCACAGCTTCCCCTGTGAAGCTGACACTGCCACTTCAGCAACAGTGCCATTAATTTTTAAAAATATTCCCCTCCCAACAACTTGAACCTGGCTCCCAACGGACACCACCTTGGTGGTCCAGTTCGCTGGTTTTTCCACCCACTTCCCTCCAAAGTGCTCCATCAGGAGCTGATGGAAGGTTTGGCAGCCTATGGCGCCAACCTCATCTTGCAATTTGTGGTCCCAAATGGGGCCACACGCCTCACTGGGCCTCGGGCATATGCCACGATCAGCCCTGAATTTATGAAAATTTTCTTAGCAATTCCCCCTTGTGCCACCATCCCATCTGCCCTCGACCATCCATTCTGGGCCTGTGCCAAGGGCGGACAGATGATTTGTCCATCCTGTTTTGAGTTAGACCACTCAAAATGTAAATGCCCATACTCAGAAACTTCTGCTAATGTCAAAAGTTTGCCTGACGCCCACCAATCCACCGCCCACCCTGCACCAACTCTGACATGGGGTATGATCCTACCTTCCCCTCCTCCAATGCCTGATGCTGCAGCTGCACCTGCAGCCACCAATCAGCACCCACCTTGCCCCAATGCCACAAATAATTCATCCAACCAAACATCAGATTGGATCCCAGTTTGATCCCATGCATCCACAAATGAGTCAAACAAACATCAACCGTATGCTGATTCCCCAATCCAATTCAACTAAAATCCATGGGAATTATTGGATGTAATGGATGAATCATTTAACATCATTGAAGAACTGACGCTGCAACTTGAGCGGCTCTGTAACTCTGAATGGGATGAAAAATTCACACCTCAAAAATATGTCCCACAACCTAACGCCAAGCCATTCTACAGCGACCACCAGCTTGCAGTAGAAGCAGCTGCCATACCAGATTGCCATCTGCTTCACAAAGCTTCCACCAAATCTGTGGCTGCACTCGCAGGAGGAATTCCACCTCCCATCATTCCCATAAATCTTACTCCATAAAGATCAACATGAAAACTTTACACAAAAATATCACTGAAGCCATCCAGAATGTGATAACAGTAGCACGGAATCTGAAAGCAAAAATAACCTGAACCAACATTGCCATGTTTATTAAATTCCCAGACGCCCGCCTCAAAGCTGAAGACACTTTGGGCAAATACATCGCTGGTATAATGATGGCTGGCAACTATTTGGAAGTTCCAGTCATCAAGGATATTGAACCCCATGCCGCCGATGCCCCCACACCCATACTATCTGCCTTAACACGCACCTTACTCTGGAATGAGATAGATGTGGCCAAAGATGAGCCCCCCAATCCCCCCTCCCATTCACCATGGAGGGATAGAAGTATTCGCTGCCCACCTGGTTGGATATTTTGTTAGGTAAAATTTAATCAATTCATCCATTTTGGGCGTTTTGTTTGAATCATTAGTTTTATTTTATTATGATTTTAGTTTTAGTTTGATAATTTCCATCCACTTGTCAGCTTACCTCGGTTAAATAAACTATTACCATTTGTTTCAAGAACTGGCACTTTCCAAACTTTCTGTTTATTGCTCAGTGGGCTGAACCCTGCACAAAACTCTCAGTGTATCTCAATAATATCACCAAAATTATAACAAAATATCTACCCTAGATCAACCTTGCATCACGTTGGAATACATGGTGGGTGGTATGCTCAAAGTTGCTTTAGAGCCCTGGATTCCATTAAAATAATTTTTCAGAGAGGTTAATCTTCAACTGTGGGAATTTACTTACCAGGGAATTTTTTATAGTAATTAAATTGATTTAAAACCCTTAGAATTAAATAAGCGTTGGATTTTAATAATATTTTTATTAGTGGCGGTGAGGGGTTAGAAAATATACCCCATTACAATTACACTGCATAGTATTTAATATAACTTGAGGCTTGAAGCGAGCTAAGTAATTTCTATATAATTAGCTTTAAAACTATTTAGGAAATATGGGTGTTTGACCTATCTGAGCTCTCAAAACTTGCCTTGCTTTAATGGAATGGCTGATGGAGGGTTGAGCATATGTAGGAAAAGGCCGTGAGGTAAAGATTTGATATATTCAAGCCAATCACCATGGGAAAAATATTTGCACCTTGTGGGACCCCACCAAATCTATAAAAGAGGGTGGTCTCCGCTTCAGTGTTTGAACTGAGCTGTAGAGGGGCTGGAAAGAGACCTTGGAATGGTTTTATATACTTTGCCCAAGGTTTGGATCAATCCTATTATCATACTTGAACAATTTGGCTGAGAAATGGGTTTAATTGCATTACCCTGAGAGGCTGGATTCCACTGTGAATTAGATAGGCCTTAAGTATATTGAAAATAGAAGCTATTCTCCTCAAAACTATTCTTACTTACTAGTCAAAAAACCATTTAATGACACCTCCCATTTTCAATACCAATTTTAACTTTCATTCTTCAAGTTCTAGAATTAGTCAAATGTTTGGAAATTTTAATTTTGTTCTTATTAGCCATATGAATATTTTATACATAAATTAAATTTATACCTATTTTTTAGCACTTGTGGTGCCCAACCTAAAGGGGTGCTACGCATCTTTATTGAAAATGAGCTAAACAGAGGGATTTTCATAAATTAAAAAATCTGGATATGGCACCTCAGCTAACAGCCTAGGAAGCCATATCAGAAGGTGAGGAATATTTGGGAAATTTTTTTTATCTGGTGCCACTTTGGCTGGTGGACCATGGCAGACAACATTGGGGTAGAAGCATCAGCAACATGTGGCATAAGGAGGTATTTCTGTGGATTTCTTCATTAATGAGGCCAGTGGTGTCCATTGTATCAACTTATTGAGAAAGTTGATGCTCATCAAAAAGTGATGAGAGAAGGCACACATATTTAATCTATACCTAAAAATTATCAGATAAAATTTTTTCAAATATTTTACCTCACATTAACATTAATATTTAAAGTTAATTTACTTTTCAACATTGTGCGTTGCATCCCTTATAACTAACTACTGGTTTATTTAGATTCTGCACATGTGGTTATATCAATTTGAAGTAATAAGAGATTAATAAATTTTTGAGGACCTTCCCAATTCTAGTTATTTTAAGTTCTATTGTCATTAAGTTCCATAACCACCCATCCGTGTAAACCCAATACCCCTGATTAACTTCAATTTGTTTTATTAATTTCTTAATAAGTTAAATATCTTTAACTATACTAACAACTACCTTGTCCTTACACCGCTAGTAGTTTAATTAAGATATTTGTTTTTATTTTTTAAAATTTTCCATTGTCTGAGATTTATAGGCTGATTGGTATAGGTTTATAATACCACAAAGCTAAAGAACTAGTTCTCTCTTTTAATAGTATGTAGCTACCTAATTTCACAAATGCGGTTTAGTTATCTATTAATTGTTGTCAGGATGCAGGGGATCAAATCATAACTAGACTTGTATTGCGTCGGGGACCCAAAGTGCCTGGTGGGTTAGTAAGCCCTAAGGGCAGAAAGACCTAGAATAGGACTAAAAGAATATGAGAAAAACGATATCTTTATTAGGATATGCTCTCTGTAATTATGTACTGGAAGGATAAAAGTGACTTCAAGAGAGGTTTATGATAAGTGGAAAGTAGATAAGCAGATGGTAGGTAAGTAAAAGTTAAAAGAGTAGAAGGTAGGTAAGGAAGTTACTAAGCAATAGCAAGAGAATGTTTAGCTTAGTGCAAACTGTTTTCTTTGATTGCTGATACAATAATAATAAATCATAATTTATATAATAATTATAGGGTTGATTATCCTTGTCTTAAGTCGCCAGTAATTGTTAAACATTTACACCTATCAGGAATGATCCCCATTGGATTTAGATAAGTCAATTCGTTTGAATTACTAGTAATTGTTATTGGGGATGATCCCCCATTATATTGAGTTATCTCAGATCAAGTTGTGAGGAGCAAAACTCTAAATTCACTTATAATTAAATATCAATGTGTCGTGACCTCTAGTAACAGGCTTCACCAAGAAGAGGTTAAATATGACATCTACATTAATAAGAAAGACAGGGATTTACCAAAGCATAAAATGAAGAGACTGTCAATTTGAAAAGTTTTTTTATTATAGGCTGAAAAGATGTTTACATATAACCATAACTACAAACCCATGAGCCTCCCAAACCACCATCAGTACAGTTAAACCTGTGTGTTTATCTTTATACAGATAACAAACCCTAGTGAAATATAAAAAAGTCCAAATATTTTTAAAAGTATCTGTCTTTACATGTAATTTTTTTTATTAATTGCAGCATGACCTGTGCAGCCAATATTGTATGAAAAATACCAATTTTAACACAGAAAAATGTTCCATCTACTCACTTGAACAATCTGTATGTTAATAGTTCATATAAAACAGATATGACTCTCTTGATGTTCATAATTTTATTGAAGTTCATATTTATAGAGGAAGAAGGGTGGTTAGCCGAGAGGGTAAAACTGCTTCCACCCCTAGTTCAGGTTTTGAGTTCAAAACCTGTACTGGCTAAAAAACACTATCGGTGTGGTATATTTGACCCAAGGTCAACCTACCTTGAATAATTATTTATAGAGGAAGTAAATTGGTTACATTGTTAATAGCATCACTTGAGGGCAGCCATTCAAATAATAATTGTTCAAAGATGAACTTAGAGGTGCTAAATGCGTTAGTCTGACCCATAGCTCTAAATTCAACTCATCTTATCAGATGATACATTGAGACATTGATATATTTGGCTTCTCTGTTGATGACGCTGAGGGGCCCATGACTTCTATTGATATAGTATGCCACGTAAGTCCAGGCTACACCATCTGGTAACCATGTTGGTTTTAGTTTATACAGTGCTTGTTGGTTCATTTTGAACCTAATTTACAACAATACTACCGCAGGAGAAGTAGTAATCTCTACTGGCAGAATATTTGATATAGGGACTTTTTCAGACCACTTATAATAAAAATAATAAATCCCTAATAAACTAGAAGGCTGGATTTTTTCTGGGTTTTTTATATGTAATGAGAGGGGCCAAAATTGAACCCTTCTAATATCTTACACTTAGTATTTAAACTATATTGAGATCTTAAGGGAAATCATGTAAAGTTCAGATTAGGCTATAATTAACAAAACTAAAAATAAATTCTTTTCATCCTATCAAAGCTCTTGAGACTCTCATCTCTTAAACGGAATGGCGAATAGAAAATTTTGTTGCAGGTAGGATATATCTGTGAGGGAACGATTTTATATATTTGACCCATTCATTTAATGAGAAAATATTTTCACCTGGTGGAACCTCCTCCAAACCTATATAGGGGGCCGGCCTACACGTTGGAGTTTGGACTAAATTGGATGTAGGTCGCAGTGGACCTCTAAATAGCTTCCCTGATTCTGCCGCACAGTCAGTGCAATCCAAAAGCCTGAACTCATGCTATCAGCTCAAGTTGTATTTATAAAGTGCTACCCTGATTTTAGAGGTTCTACCAAAAATCAACCAGGGTCTTTAGGCCGATTTTATCTAATTAAAGACCAAAACAACTTAAATGCAATACTGGACTTTTAATTGTCAAACAACACCCACTTCAAGAGTTTTAGAGTAAGTATAAAGCTGATAGAACCAACTATGAACTCAGCTTATAGTAATTCTGGTAGAAAGGGATTTGATGAAAAACTCATCCCATCGCTTATTAATGACAACAAAAGGGCCTTCCCAGATAGACCTGAAATTTTCACTTCTAGGAGTGACACAATTGTGGTAGTATAGCATCAAGTCTAATACTTGGAAGGTAGGAAGAGGGATCCTCATTATCTGCTTGGCCCTCTTTTGTGATAGTCTTTGCCAAGTTAGTCATTGCCTCTGATTGCAACTGGATGATGTGCTGAGCCAACTTTTACATGGCTTGTTCAGGATCAGTTCTATCAACGAAAATTCTTTGGCTAGTAATGCAGGCACTCCGGGTTCTCAACCATACAACATGCAGAAAGGTTACATTTTGAGGATCTTGTGATAGCTGATCCAGTAGGCCAGGAGAGCACTGGGTAAGAATTGATCCCAGTAGTAGTGGATCTGAGCTGGCCATCTTGCATAATATGGAAACCATTGTTCTATTTGCTCTTTCCATAATTTTTATATGTGGAAGGGTTGTAGGTGGCCGAGAAGAGTTGCTGCGTCCCTATAGAAGGAGCTAGGCTCTTTACCAAACCTTGAGGTAAAATTCTTCCCTTTGTCACAAAGGAGGACCTGGGGACAGCCATTCTGGGTGAAAACACTTTGATGTAGGAAGGTGGCTGTGGCCTTGACGGTCTGGGCAGTAAGAGCAACAGATTCAACTCATTTAGTGAATTGATCAATACCTACCAGAATATTGATTTCGCTTGTAGTCTTGAGTAGCGGACCCACCACATCTAGACTTATTGTATGAAACGGTTGTTGTGGCATAGTGGGTTGGTATTGATACTTTGGTTTGTAGCTGGATATTTTACAGATAATATAGGAGTATAGAACTTCTATGATAAACTCTAAGATACCTCCTTGTAATACCTATGCTTCACCCACTCATAAGTTTTGCGCATGCCACTGTGCCTTAGAATAGAATGGAAACCCATGATTAAATGAACTCGCTCAGAAGAATGAAAATAGGGTAACCAATTCACCCCTACTTTCTTATACAACTTCCCACTTTCCAACTTGGTGTTTTAAGATTGTCAGGCTAACTTTTCCTGATGGTTCATTCTCGTCTTCCCAGGCGTCAGAGTTCATAAGGAGGTCATGCGGCCTCTCAGCTTCACTATTATCAAGGTAAAGGATAGGCAGCCACGGTAACTAATCAACACTCATATGGTGAATTCCCACCCGCTGCTAATTGGTCATGTCATAGTGCTGGAGCTATGAAAGCCCAGCGTTCCAACCGTCCACTGGGACATTTTCATGTTTTGCACTCACTTCAAGGAGATGTGATCAGAGACGAATTTAAAAGAAGCCCCATAGAGTAAAGGCCAATAGTACTTTATTGCAAGCAAGAAAGCCAAGAACTCTTTTTCAGTGACGCTGTAATTACGTTTTTCTTTGGAGATCATCTTGCTGAAGTAGGACACGGGATGATCGACCCATGCTCATTAAATTGAGCCAAGATGGATCAAACAGCATAGTCAGAGGCATCCATGACCAATATAAAGGGCTTGCCATTGTCAGGGTGGCGGAGGTTTTCCTTTGATACAGCAACTTCTTCAGGGTAACAAATGCAGCTTTTTGTTTAGTACCCCAATGGAAAGGAGTGTTCTTAGCCAAGAGGTGTATGAGGGGCTCACTGAGCTGGCAAATTTGGGGGTGAATTGATGGTAATATCACATCATACCCAAAAATACCTGAATGTCACAAATGGTTTTAGGAGCTGGTGTTAACTTTTGCAGTTAAGGTTGAGTCGCCAATATGGTTGCACAGGAGAAAACCCACTGAGCAACAGATGAGAATTTGATGACCATGGATCTAATTAAAATAAAGTAATAATTAAGTAATTATATAAGAAGCTTTTGCCCTGACAATACCTTTTTTAATATTTTACTAACGGCCACTTCCCTACTATCTTCTTACTATTAAAAACCTCTCTCTTAAAATCTCATGCTCAAAACTTAATCCTCGGTATTTTTCAGAAGTTTTAATCATTTCCACTTAGAAATTATCTATTCATTAGAACTTTAGTTGTCTCATTCAATCATTAAAGTTTTGTCAGAATTCCATCGATTTGCTGAGCTAGAAATACTATAATCAATTTGCCTTGTGTCCACATGACTTTTTCTTGATCTCAAGGCTCACCTCAAATCTGAATTATAATCCGCCAGAGATATAGCTTATCGTCCAGTTATATCAGAATCCCAACACTTCCCCCTTGATTAGATAATAATCTCCTATTACTTGTATGCTCAGAGTAACTTTGCGTGAACTTGGTTGATAATCTGACCACCCGTGGGTTCCTTAATGGTGTGGGCGTCAACATCAGTCTTCTCAATTATCTCAAACGGCTTAATCCATAAGCTGGCATGCTTTATACTTCTTCCAAACCAATGTTGATCATGAAACAAGACAAGATCTCCTACCTAGAACTGTGGGAGGCTGCTGCATCTACTTTGGTCAGCTTCCTGGTCCTAAATCTTCTTAGCCAAACTAGTGTATTACACTTCAGTTTAAAGTTTAATCAATGTGTCCGTTAAGTTAGTCAGATAGAGCTTAGCCTCTACTCTGCCAGTATCCTTCACACAGGAATAAAGAATTTCTGGAAAAGCTGGATGTCTACCATAAGCAATTGAAAAGGACTCTTTCCCGTTGACAATTAGTAGCTGATACTATATTAAAAGACAGAGTTGGATAGAAGGGTACTCCAGTCATCGGGCCAATCATTTATAAGCTTACAGAGGATGTTCATTAATGTCCCATTTCACCATTCCATTAGATTCAGGGTGGTAGGATGTAGCAAGATCCCGCAGATTGCCGTCAGTTCGTTCAACTTGGGCATAATATGTGATGTGAACTTAGTTTTAGAGTCCATGAGAATAAACTGCAGAAAGCCATGTTGCTGTATGACACACTCCATGATAAATTTGGCGGTAGTGACAGCCCCAAATCATTGTTCGCTCTTGCTTCCACCCATCATTTCAAGTGATCAACTACTATTTCTATATCTTTGAGCGGTTTGCGCCAATTGGCAGAGGCCCCAACACACCCAGAGAAACAATATGCCAAGCGATCTGAGGATTAACCAGCTGGTAGGTGGTCTTCTTGTGTAATGGTTTCTCCACTTGGCACTGGTGATAACAAGCAACTGTCTCAAACACACATAGTGTATACTCCCAATAATAATGGAGTCATAAGAACTCCAGCGTTTTCTGCAACCCTCCATAACTTATCTCTCTATGATCATCCATAATAATTGTTGCTTTAGCAGAAGGTTTTGGGAAACTCAGTATCAATTCTCCATTCTGCTTATAATGTTCTCCATCACTCACATAGGTATTCTAGTGCATCCCGTGAAGCACTTTGGTCAGCTGTGGTAGCTCATTGTGACATTTGCCAACAATCATCTTCTCGTACATTATGTCTGCTAAATCTGCCACAATGGCAACTATGGGTAGTCATAAGAGAAAGTCCAAATTCTGGTGTTTGGCCCGTGGCCAGTGTAAAATCTCAAAATCATACGCTTAGAGCTTTAAAGCCTATTGCGCGAGCTGCCCTTCAGGTTCCCGCAGATTCTACAGCCATCATAATGATGCATGTTCCATGACCACTTTAAATTTAACACCGTGAATGTAGACCTGGAACTGTTTATATGCATATATTACTGCTAAACACTCCATCATGGTAATGGTGTGATTTTGTTCAAGACCTGTTAAGGTTTGGCTACACTATGTTATGGGATGCTCCAAACCGTCTTCATCCTTTTGAGATAACAAGGACCCTACAGTGGAAGGAGAAGCTTACATTTGTACAAAAATTCTTTCTTAAAATTAGGCAATTCAAAACGGGCATGCTAGCTAAAGCAGTTCATAGAGCATTGAAAGCATTTTAACACTATTCCGTCCAGTCAAAGGTGGAATTATTCTTTAATATCTCAAAGAGCGGAGCTCTAATACAGCTAAAGATGGAAATGAACCTCTGGTAGTTTTAACTATCCCCAAAAACACCTGAATATTATGCTTATTCCCCAGTCGATTCATATTGCATATAGCTTCCACTTTTTCCAGCTGGGTACTAAGCTCTTTGAAATCTACCACAAGCCCAAGCTATTACAACTGCTGCTTAAAAAATGGCACTTACAGGGATTAAGTTTTATATTAGCTTCAGCGATTCAGTGGAAGACATGTTAAAGGTGATTGGGATGTTATGTGAATGTCTGAAAAAACACATTAATATCATCAAGGTAGACGAGAATGCAAGACAGCTTCAGGTCACCCAAAATATTGTAAATAGCATGCTTGATTGTAGCTGGGGCTTTGCAAAAACCTTGTGGCATATGTGTAGGCTGAAACACCCTCTCAATATGATTATAGCAAAATTCTCTTGTTCTGCTACTGGAAACTCGATTTTAAAGTACCCTGATATCAAGTCCATGGCGGAGAAATATTTGGCACCGCCCATCCAAATTAAGTTATCATCATTTTTAAAACGGGTATGAGTCTTTCTTATAATGCAGTAAATCTTCTAGTAGTCAATTATACTCAATTGATGCCATCTTTTTTCTTGACAATTAGCACTAGAGATGCTCAGGGACTCTTTGACGGCTCTAGAATACCTTGTCCAACAAATTTTTCTATCTCTGTGGATACAACTTCTTTTTGGCTGCCTTTGAGCGATGGATAGGCCATAACTGTATAGAATGGTGATCCATATGTCCAACTGATGCACAATTACGCGTGCAAGTCCTAAGTTATGACATCAGATGCAAAAATTGTTTGGTATTTTTCAAAAAGATCAATCACCCTGTCCTTCTGGTCCTCCAAAAGACCAGTTAGAGCCTCATGCAGAACCACAGTCATTACGCCGGTTGAGTTTTTAAACAAAAGCCTAATATCTTCTTGAGAACTAAAGCTATGTATCTGGTGGACCTCATTGATAGGAATCAGATGCAGATAAGCCACCACTTGATGCCTTTAACCCTTCATAAACTCCTTCTGTAGGTCCCCTATCACACCTTCACTTCCCCCTGCCCTGGTAACAGGAGCCCAGGAGCCACATGGAGTTTGAGCAGTGATTACTTATAGGGCCACATAATCTCACCATACAGACCTTCTGGAATATATATTTTGAGCTCCGTCCCTATTATGACCTGATGCCTATAAGGTATGCTTAAAGCACTTACAGCTCGCAGCAGAATATCATGGTACTAGTAAATCTGGTTAGGAAGCGCTCAGGTCCTCTGCTTCTTATGCCAATATTTCACAGGTATTACCCCATCATTATACATGAGAATAATTTGGCTGAAACGCATTGAGTCCTTTGGGACTCTGCTTGAGGTAAAGTAAATGGTGATTTGTTGGCCTAGAATACTTATGGTTTCTTCTGCCATAAAAACCACGGCCCCAAATCACCACATGAAAATAGCTTCAATCAACAAGTTGTAATTATTATTAGGCAAAACCACTGCTTCAAAAGATGCCCCAAACGGCCTGAACCTCAAAGGTAACGTGCTGTAAGCGCCCTATGACACAGTGCTCTGTTCCCCCATTGTTCCATAAACTACTCAGTGTTCTTCATCATGCTTCATTGGAAGAGCTATGAGCTTGGTAAATATTATATTGATAGGAATGCTAGTATTGATAATCGCTTGAATTTTGGTATTTTTTACTAAAATGTCAAAGTATGTACACTCCAAATAAAAAGAATTGTTGGTGTTTAGTACATAAAAATTCAACGGCTTGTGGTTATTTAGAATAGTGAGAATATGAGCGACAATGTCTGACTTTTCTTTCCACTTGATCTCACTTTGAGCGAATTTTATTTAAAAACGTTTAAATTTCCACTGCCATCTGACTACGACCATTTACCAATATATATTCGCAAATCCACAACAGCTGCTCCAATGTGGGGTAGCAGTGCTCCACCGCCTAGCGTTTTCCATCCTGTGGGCAAACACACTCACATGGGATCAAATAGCCCACCATCATCTTCAGGCCATTTTGTTCCCCCACAGGACTTAGCACTCCACCTGGCATGCCTACCCTTCTTGCCCCATCCTCTTGCTTTACCTCATTACAACATCCAATTCTGCCTAAGAGTCGACCACAGGCGTTTGTTCCTATATTCCAACAAGGCGACTATCAAAGTAGTCACAGTTGCATTTGCACCAGCTGACTTTATTGGTTTCTGACCATTTAAGGGCTATATTAATGTTGGCTTCCAAACGGAGGAGGATGCTGCAGCAGCGGCTTCTACACCAATAATTTACAGGAACACTCCTATGCCTACCATCTGAACTCTCCTTCCATCAGATACCACTCTGGTAGTGTCCTTCGCATCCCTCCATCTCACCTACCACCCCAATTATTATATGATAAGTAAACTTTTCTTTCCCAAAATGATAGCATAAATTACTAAAATTAAATTTGAACAGCAATTTTTTGATAATCATGCAGGAGAGATGTCCAAATTCAACAAATTCCATTTAAACTGGGCAAAAGCCATATCAGGCATTGGACAAAACGGTGCGCCAAAAGGCAAGAAACGCCCTGGAGGGGGACCAGGAAACAATGTCGCCAAGAAACCACAAACTCAGGCACTGCCTGTGTTTGTGGAGTTCACCACAAAGAAAAATCAGTACATGAAAATCCAATATACCCAACTCCTATCGAAGGTAAATATTGGGCTCTGACTTTACAAAGGGTTCAAGTCTTCAAACCTGTGGGAGAAAGTGGGTGAGGCACAGGCCTCCTCTTCCCCTATGCAGTGCAAGTTACCACCCACATGATCCAACATGGCTGCATCAATTTGGGCTTTGATTCTCAAGAAGATGCAGATGCCGCCACAAAAATCTGCATCAAAGTTGCCCTCCCCAAGTGCAAAAGAATTGTGCACACTGTGCGCCTAGATGGAACAAAGCAAACACTTCGTTCATCTCTTTCAACTCACTCTCTACCACCCTTCCTCACAAGCAAAAGGGAGGAGGAGCTCTGAGCTGGACCTACTAACTATGGAGAAATTAAACAACTAGAATTACATTGGTTTCACCTGATGCTGAACCTGGGCACAGGAAAGGCAATCACCGTGACCACCCTACTCACCAAGATGGCCATAGACCTCACAATAATCCCACGCACTATGGCATTTAATCTCCCATATGGTAGTATGTCAAAGAAACTCTGCGTCACACCAGAACATGCACTGCCTATCTGCAACCATTGTACCGCCTTGGGGGAAAAGGAACATCATGCCCCAGGAAAAAGGGCGTCATGGCCCTAGACTTCTGCAATGACGCAATGGACAAAGACGACGTAGAATTTAGCATAATAACTGACGCCATCCACCAATTCCAATTGGGAGAGGATGGGCACTAAATCATCTGATACCAGTCACATTCAAAACATGAAAAATGATGCAGAAGGCCCGAAAACAGGCAGCGGCCAATGCTGCATCACTTGCTGCCTCCTCCACTGACCCCAGCTAAATGCAGGAGAACATATAGGAAATTGGCTGAGCCAACTAATCAGAACAGACTGCTCACGCTGAGGAGGACATGGAGTAAATTATTTGATCCACCCAATCAGAGCAGTATACCCAAGATGAAAATTTTTTCTACAATGCAACTGAAGCACAAAATGGTATCAAGCAAGAGAACTTAGCAGGACAGTTCATCTCCACTATGGGCGAAAATATGGGACTCAATTACCAAATTTGCACCCCACAACCACAGAAACAATTCAGTGTACTGCACCATTTCACCATGAGTCATGAGCGGAAGAATTTGCCACAATTCTAAAAACTACAATACCTGTGAGAAATTAACGCAGTATATTGAATTGGATGATGCCACAGAATATACTGGCCCAATAACACGAAGCAGGGCTAGCAATAGGGGTGTTGGGTGTGGGCCAGGCGGCCCTCTCAACCACTCCTGAGGCGCTGCGGGCATAACAGTGAGAATAGGGACGCTAAACATCGTGGGAGCCAGGGATCATACATCTCAAGCCAAACAGATGGACTTCCTGTGAAAACCACCTATAGATATCTTGGCCATCCAAGCAACCCACTGACTACAGGGGGAAGAGGGATCCTGGTCATCCAGGGTCTCACCATCCCTATTGGTAGGGACATCACACTGTGGGGTGGTCATCCAAAAATAAAAAAACTGGAAATCACAAACTCCTCGTCATATTGCATAGTCACGTCCTGGTAGCAACGATTTCAAACCAAGTGGAAACAGTTTTGATAGCATGCATCTATGCACCATGCACCGCAGCAAGAGGAAATATTTCCTTGAAATTATCCCAACGCTCACCCTCCCAATAGATACCATCCTACTGGGTGACTTCAAATTCTAAGATAACCTCAACACGGACCAATGGCCTAGCCCCAGGGGATACCCACTGGGGCAAATTCAGTTCCATGCAACAAAGGCATCCCTTGGACTACAAGATACCCTCCCCCTGGGTCATTACTCCTTCCCCACATGACCCATCCCAACATACCAAGGGAACATTCATCTCAATGAGCCACATTGACTACATTCTCGCACTGAAAACTCACCGTTCAAACATCTCCAACTTCACAATAAAAAAGATCAAATTCTCTAACCACCAATTTGTTTTGGTGCAGCTCTTGCCAACCTAAACTTACACAAAGGTTTCAACATGGAGGAAGCTACACCCAGAAAACTAAAATTGCCTTAAATATCTGACTGGGTCAAACATGAGGCCACAAACCCAGAATTCACAACCCCATTTCTATCAGATCCCATTGAAACCTGTAAAACTTTCAAAACCAAACTAATAAATAAAACTCGCCACCTCACCTCACATAAGTATGCCATGGACACATCCACAATTAGGGGCACCTTATCGGAACTTTACCACCTTGAGCTCAACATCCCAAAGTCTGGTTATAACCCCAACTGGGGGAAAAAATGAGCAAAATAATCGCCCGCCTAAACACCCTAATTTTGAACATCAGCACAGAATCAAAGTGTTGAGAAAAGGTAAGTTCATAAAAGAAGGCGAAACCTGCTTGACATACTTATTCCGCCAATTTCACTCCCACAGCAGCCAGCCCATGTGCACACAGGTCTGCAAAGATGACGGCAACGTGGCAACTGACCCAGCAAAGGTCAAGGCGGAAGTGCACTGTTACTACACTGAGCTATATTGTGACACCCCAACTGATCTCCAAAAAAATAAAGATTTTCTACACACCACCAGAATACAATTTGCACCGCTGGACTACAACCTTCTTAACCTAATAACACAGGAGGAACTCTGGGACACAGTCTGTGTTGCACCACGTAGGAAATGCCCAGGTCCTAATGGGATACCCTACAAATTTTAGAAAAAATAAAACAAGCAAATCACATACTCTTCTTAGCATCAATGAACCAGTGCCTGCTAGGACAAGCCTCCTTCCTGGTGGTCAGGATCTATATGTCATAACCCTGTTTCAAAAAGGGCGACAAACTGAACCTGGCCAAATGGCGGCCAATTGCACTCTCTAACACTGATAAAAAACTATTAAAAAAATTTTACCCACCAGATTAGGCACAATAGCCTCCAGAATCCTGTCACCCAATAAGTTTGGGCTCATACCAGGGCGTTCAATCTGGAAAAACATACAATACATCGCCAACATATGCCAGTCCAAAGAAACTATGCCCTGGTATTCCTAAATCAGAAGAAGGCATATGACCGCGTTAGTTGGCCGTACCTGAAGGAATTACTGAGCGCCTTCAAACTCCCACCCAGATTCATAAACTGACCGATGCTCCTTACAGATTCCGCATCCATGGCTGTATGTGGCTCTGGCTTCCTAACTAACAAAATCATACCACGCAGAGGGCTTAAACAAGGGGACGTCCTCAGCCCACTACTGTATGACTTCAGTTTTGATCCACTCCTTTGCGTCTCTGACCCAGACCTCATGGGCATAACCACAAAAGATAAGCCAATAATCAAGATACTATCCTTCACAGATGACTGCGTAAACGGTATGGCTAACAACAATGATGCCCGACAGCTGAAACGCACACTAGAGGAATATTCCATTGTAAAAAATGCGTCTCTCAACAAAAGGAAAACGGAAATAATCCTATTAGGTAAGTACACTAACAACTTGGCCACAACACCCAAACCCCATAGCCTCCACAAAGAGACAACCCTCTCATCCTTCCCTTGCATCAACTTACTCAACCAACCCTGTCCGCCACCTTGGGGTATGGCTTGAGACAGGGGGGTACGCCAATGAAACAATGGAGAACAATCTACTACAGCGGATGTCCAACTGTATCACCCCCTTAAAAGAAGATCCCCAGGACTAATGGAGCGAATAACTTTTGCCAACTCACTCATCCTTCCAATGCTGTGGTTCCCCGCACATGCAATCTACTTCTCACCTACATTCATATTCTAAATCCGTGCACTTATTCAGGGATGGTTGTGGCCTGGGACTCAGCCACCTGTATGGGTGGAAACACTCTTTGGCCCATGCTCTAGCGGAGGCATGAACCTAATAGACTTTGAGGTCCACACCTACCGTATACTGGGCACTTGGTTAAAAGAATCCTAGCCCCAGACCTCCCTCAACAACACTGGTCCAGAGAGGCGAGGTCCAACTTTGCACAGGCACTCAAACTATCCAATCTACACAACCCTCTAGCCTGCTCACATACCCTTGCAAACCGCCCCAAAGCAGCGGGCCCTCATGGAATTCCTCAACATAAAAAGCCTCCACCACGCCATTCAGCACATGAGGTGGTCTTTCAGACTCACAGGCATGAGTCAGGGAAGGGGAAGGCCCAGAGCCCACTTTACACTAAGGAATCCAGAGGACCACCCCCAGAGGGCTACACACAACGTGGCCCCATTCATTGCGAGAATTGACTACCTGGATGCTTTATACATCCCATATGATCTCACAACATAGAAGGCAATATGTAAGCTAACACACCATCCACTCCTTCAGACAAGGGTAACAGCTAACACCTGGCGTTGCCTAAGAAGAACCTACAAAAAAGCAGATCGCTCCAACTCTCTTCATGCAGAGTGCGCAGTGTGTGGAGGGGATGGCACCCTGCATCACCGCCTTGAAGGATGCCCCCATCTAGAGCCATATGGAGGAAAGTTGCGCATCTGTTAAGAACCCAAAATAACAAGGAGTTATTAATCTCCATATGCCTCCTCGCATTTTAACTTAAATCCCTGATACCACCCAAACTCCTCTCCCTGATAGTAACCATTGCAATGTGGATAATCCACACCATAGCGCTGGATGTTTTCAAGGTAACCGTAGCCACCATCCAGGGTACAATCAGAAGAATTAACCTACACCTACTGGAACACTTTCAAGCCTGGCTATATGAATACATGAGGCTGAAGCAATAATAACTTGTTAAATCATGGTTCCCAGTTTGGTTTCTGCATATTGACCCTTTCCTCCACACCTGCTCTATGATAGGGGAAACCCCTGTTGGAGTAAGGCACTCAACCCACTATACCAGGCGGTACCTACTGGCAACAGGGGTAGCTCGTCTACTCTGGGATGCCTAAAATGTTAAACTTCACCTTCCCCTATCCCATTACATATATCAGTATTACCTGTCCCCTGGTCAGCTTACCTTGGTTTAAAAAAATTCTTATGATCAGTTAATGGTGGGGCTTTTGGAGTATGGGACACAGCACAACCTTGTCTTCGCCATTCCTTCTGGAACAGAGCGCCTTGCTGCACCTCACGCCACTGCCACCATAATCCCACACCACCCTGTTATAGCCCAAAAAATCCACACATGCTCATATTGCCGCAGCACCTGAGCTTTTCTTTTGGGCTAAGGTGGATAAAAGTCGCCAAATTTGAATTCTCTTTTTTAGACTCGACCATATCAAAAAAAATCCTGTCCCCAAGCCAATTCCTCTGGTGTGGCCTCTGAGCCATATTTTGTGGATTCTAAATGGGGCGTTTTTTTGCCCCAACCCCACACAAAGAACTCAATTTATAGCCAGAGTGAGAAATTAGCCTTCACCAAACCTCTCACACTATCCCACCCAGTTTTCACCCACGTCAATCAGAACATGCCTGGACTGTCATGGTCCCAAGACATCATAATAGGGACTGACCCCAAGGACAACGCTGGGCGCCAGGAGGACCAGAAGGTAAAATTACAGGGCCTCCCAGAGATGAAGCACACCCTAGACCAGCGCTGAGTATGGGCAAAATATGCCCAGGTAGGTCTAGTGGGGTGCCAAGTGCCCAGCCCCTGACGTCGGGGCAGGCATTAAAACAAAATATCTACAGAACAAAGGTGGACAGTTCAATTCAGTTTGTTGTGGAACGGGGTTTTGAAACCTGTTCCATTTATGAAATAACGCGCTCAGGTCAAATCCAACTTCAATAGATCAATCAAGTGAAGCCAGTTTCAGCCTATTCAAATAATTCAGATGATAGTATTGCCCTATTGGTGAGTTAGTTCTTGGGCCCACTGCAGCATAACCCAATATCCCCGTCCAAGCTTTAATACAATTTCCCTGGCCAACATTCCTTGTTAGTCAACTTCCCAAATAAACTTTTCACTATTTTATCATTTTTTACATGTTATTCTGAGCGATCATATGCGCGGACCCCTTACAGGAGGTCTCATGCTCCATTAAACTTGACATTTTGAAAAAAATAATATTATCCCCTCATGCACCGTTGGTTTGTCCGGGTCCCCTCTAACATGGGTCGTTTACCCCTTTTTCCAGTGTGCACCAGAAAGTTCTTGGCTGGTTATTTCTCGCCTTTCTTTGCTTAGCTATTATTGCTCCAGCACCCTCTGCTGGGCAATAATGGTTTGTATTTTAACGGCTAGTTCCCTGGCGTTGGGCTTTTGCACCAAGCACTGCCACGCTGCTAACAGGAAAGTTATAGACACTCTCCTTACATTAGTCAACCAACCTCCTTCTTTTATGTGCACAAACTTTTTACGTGAGGAACTTTTTTGAAGTGGAAACATTAGGCGCCAGCTGTGGGCTTCAGCTGTCATTAGATGCACCGCTGTTTCCTCTTTTGCCCAAAGGTTGGAGCAACTCGGCGTTATTATGGTTGCCTCCAACTGGAAAGTATCCACCCTTCATGTTTGTACCTGGTGGATTCGGACTCTTCGATGTCCAAAAGTTGTGATTCCCCAAATTTCCGCCAAATTAATCAATTTTCATTCTGATAGACAAGTTTCCCTTTTCCAGCGCATTCAGACATTGCCAGCGGAATTGGTGCAGATGGCCCTGGGGGTGTTGGCCTTGGATAACGTTGGGCGTTCCGTTGCAATTAAGGGAATAGGGTTGTTCACATCTGAAAACACGTTTTATGATGATAATACTATCCAATCTTTTGATCCGTTTCTTAGCTATTATGGCTTGGATGAGAACCCTATTCCAGTATATAAAATAACCCCTGAGAACCCTTGTTTGACCTCTACCATGATCCGGGGCACTCAGGAGGCAGAGAAAGCACTCCATATAAGATATGATAAAGTATATGCACCTACAGAAGGCATGGTGGGGTATGTGGCTCAGTATTAAGAGTGGCCAACTGTCCCTCCCCCTTTTTGATGCCAAAACATACTCTTATGGCTTGCTTAAGCCAGCGGAAGAAATTTTTGGTGAGGTGTTGTCACTGTCTACCATAAATAAATACCATTCCGGGTTTTTTTACTGACTGCTATCCTTTCCTCCCCTTTAGGGAAGCTCACCACTACTACTTTTGTGGATACTGACGCCTCTGGAAACTTTATGGATCAGTACCTATCCGACTACCCTGGACTGAGTTACTTGCCAGGTGATTTGGTTAGGAATGGGGCGTCCCAAGTATTCCCACTTTGAAGATCATTGGTCAGTGAACTATCAGGTTGGCAAGTACCACTTGTCTGATCACTTCAGTGGGGTCAAAAACCTCCTGTCCCCTAGCATTTTGGGTGTGGAGTGGTGGCGAAAGTTTGATGTTATAACCAACCTAAAGGAGAATACCCTGTCTCTCTCCATTAAGAATGGTCGCACAATCCTTGTTCCTTTGTCAGAAGAAAACGCCCCGGGAAAATTGCCCCATTGGAACAACCGCCTCCCTTTTCGCCTTGCCTCAATGCAAAAGCCCCCAGTGGAAATTCCTATACCTTCTTGCTTCGGGTTTGGAATCCTCTTTGATTCTGCATCTGCCAATGCACTCCCTGAGCACTCTGAGTTTGATTGTGTCTTCAAGCTCATGGTGGATCTGGTGCGTATATCCTCCTCCATTTACGCATTGATTGTTCAAGAGGAGGAGGAGGCGTTGGATGTTTGGGTGAAGGAACACTTGGCCAAAGGTGCGATTTTTCAGCGTACCTCCTCTGTATGCTCCCCTCTACTCTTTGTGTAGAAGTCTAATGGTACTTTACGCCCCTGCGTAGACTATGGTAACCTCAATAACATCAATGTACCTGACCTCCTGCCATCCCTTTGGATTCACAGATTTCACGCTATGTGGAGAAGGCGAAGGTCTTCTCCAAGCTGGATTGCCTCAATGCATTCAATCAGATCCGGATTAAAAAGGGACAAGAGTGGTTGACCTCATTCCATACCAGAAAATGGATTTTCCAGTTTCAGGTCATGCCGTTTGGGCTTAAGAATTCCCCTGCTATCTTTCAACGCCGCATTGATGCAGCGTTGGGGGACTTGTTAGGGGTATGCGCGGTCGCCTACATGGATTATATCCTTGTGTCTTCCCCAGATCAGGAGTTCCATGCAGTCCACCTTCGCAATTAGTGGAGCGTTTAAAGGCAGCCAGCCTTATGTTGAAGATTAGCAAGTGCGAATTCTTCAATTCCCAGGTCACGTTTCTGGGCAATTTAATGTTTGACCAGGGACACATGATAGCTTCAGACAAGGAGAAGGCAATTCTTGAGTGGCCTACCCCACCTCATTCAAGAAATTAAGAGCTTTTTGGGGACATGTACGTTTTTCAAGAAGTTCACACCCAATCTGTCTGAGGTGGGGGCTCCCTTATAAAAGGCTAGCGGTGCCAAGGTGCTTCAGTGGTCCCCATTTTGGAGGATGCTTTCCAAGCAGTGAAGTGAACCCTGATGTCCATGACTGTTCTTCGCCATGTTGACCCTTCAAAGGAGTTCATTGTGTCGACTGATGCCTCCAACTTCACCATAGCAACCACCTTGCTACAAGTAGGTGAAGATGGGATAAAGCATCCGTTGGAATATTTTTCTAGAAAAATGTCTTTACCAAGGGGAGGATACCCAAGTGGTAGAGTAGGGACCTCTACCACTGCCTCCCCGATTTCAATTCTGGTACTTGAACTTTGGGTAGAGGACAATTATGACTGTGTTGGCGTTGTGCACCAATGCTCAAAACTGAGATAGCGAATAGCAAAGGCGGTCCATGGAGTTCCTGGCCTATCATATGCCGCGTGTGGAGGTTTTTCCAGATTTTATCCTCCTTTCCCATTCATTCAACTTCCATTTTTTGATGCAGTATCATCCCTCAGATCGGCCACCTCAATTAAAATAAAATGTCTTTACCAGAGTTGAATTACGCCGTTTATGTTAAGAAGTTACTGGCAGTGGTGGAGGCGCTGACTTATTGGCGTCACCACTTGCATGGCTCATCCCAACCTATCGGGTACATACAGACCACCGTGCCTTGCTGTACTACTGCGCTCCTCATGTCTTAACCCCACGGCAGACCAGTTGGCATGAGACCCTTGCCCAATTCGCATTCACATATGAGTTCACCAAGGGCAAGGGAAATGGATTGGCAGATGCTTTAAGCTGCAACCCTGCTTTAGCGCCTGATCCCAAGGAGGTAGAAGTTCACAACACCCTTACAATTTTTCTCCAAGTAAATTTCTGCCTCAACGACCCTCTCCCCTGGCTAACGGGCCAGCGCTTGTACCTCTGGAAAATGTGGAGGAATATAGTATGTTCAGGAAGGTAGTCCTTTCTCAGCCGCTGGCTGCAGAATATACTACGTTACTTGCTAAGTGTGAGTTGAATCAAGAGGATCTCTCCTTGGGCTATCACATGAAGAATAAGATGGTGTGGTTTTAGGGGCGCCCATGGGTTTCTACTGGATCACTTCGCATGGAAATCATCTGGGACCTTCATGATGGACTTACCATTGGTCATCCTGGTAAAGCAAAGACATTATAGTTAATCCGGCGCACATACAATTGGAAGGGCTTGCCTGCTCAGGTGCGGTACTGTAAGTAATGTTTAGTCTGCAACCAAATGAAGCCAAATCGTCAACCTTTAGCGGGGTTGTTGGTACCTGTCCAGAAAGCTGAAGGGCCCTGGACTTCCCTATCGGTGGAATTTATTGTAGAGATACCTGTCTCAGATGGTTACAATGCCATCATGGTGGTGGTGGACCGGTTTACAAATTTAACCCACTTCAGTCCGAGAAGAACTACAATAACCGCGGCTGAGATGGCCAGGATTTTCATCATGCATGTGTTTGCACTCCATGGAGTTCCCCAAGAGATTATCAGTGACTGGGGACCCCAGTTTACCTCTGTTTTTTGAGAAGAGTTGTGTAAGACTCTCCAGATTCGCCCTTGCTGTTCGACTGCCTATCACCCACAATCAGATGGGCAGACTGAACGAGTGAACCAGTGCTTGGAGCAGTACCTGCGGTGTTACACCGCCGCAGATCATTCAGATTGGGCCTCTCACCTTCCAATGGCCCATATTAGCTACAACAATACCTTGCACTCCTTGATCAGTTGTTCCCCATTTTTCGCCAGCCATGGCTTTAACCCCGCCTTTGACATGGAGCCCAGCTGTGGGTCTAAGGTTGAAGCGGTGGTGGACTTTGCCAAGACAATCAAAAAGGTCAACCAGGGGGTTTCCACAAGCTTGGAGGTTGCAATGCGGACGTATAAGGAGAACGCTGATGGGAAGCGCAGAGTGGGTCCTGCATACAAGAAAGGGTATCTTGTGATGCTTGATGCTCGTAACATCCCTATCAAGCAGCCATTTAAGAAGCTGGGACCAAAGAAAATTGGGCCCTACCGCGTTGTTAGAAAGGTGGGCCATGCCTCATACCAGCTGGATTTTCCCTCATCATTTCAGATCTTTTCAGTGTTTCATGAGAGTAAACCTACATTGTTCAAGGGCCCCCCACCAGAGACTCCCGAGGCCTATCTCGTGGATGGGGCGCCTGAGTGGGAGGTGGAAGAGATAGTTGCCTCCTGCACCATTAAAAGAAGACTGGAGTACCTGGTATCCTGTAAGGGCTTTGACGCTGCAGAGAACAGTTGGGTTCCGGCGTGCAACTGTGTGCATGCCCAAGATCTGATTGAAGCTTTCCATGAGCGTTTCCCACAGAGCTGCTGGATCTCAACCCAAACTGATCGTTGCCACCATAAAGTTGGCCCCTGACCACAAGAACTTTTCCCTTGCGCAAGCCCCTGGAGGGGGTTGAGCTCCATCGGGAGGAGAGGGTAATGTCAGGGTCCTAAGACATCATAATAGGGACTGACCCCAAGGACAAGGCTGGGCTCCAGGAGGCCCAGAGGGTGAAATTAAAGGGCCTCCCAGAGCTGAAGCGCACCCTAGACCAGCGTTGGGTACAGGCAAAATATGCCCAGGTTGGTCCTATAGGGTGCCAAGTGCCCTGCCCCTGACGTCGGGGAAGGTGTTTAAAAGAATTATCTACCAAATAAAGGCATATGGTCTGATTAAGTTTGTTGAGGAACGGGGTTTTGAAACCTGTTCCATTTAAAATATAACGCGCTCAGGTCAAATCCAACTTCAATCATTCACTCAAGTGAAGTTGGTTTCAGTCTATTCAACTAATTCAGATGGTAGTATTGCCCTATTGATGAGTTGGTGCTTGGGCCCACTGCGGCATAACCCCAATTCCCCTGTCTGAGCTTAAATACAATTTCCCTGACCAACATTCCTTGTTGGTCAACTTCTGAAATAAACTTTTCCCCGTTTTACCGTTTTTTATATGTCATTCAGAGTGATCCTGTGCATGGAGCCCTTCAAGGAGGTCTTGTGCTCCATTAAACTTGCCATTTTTGAACAAAATAAGATTATACCCTTGTGCACCATTGGTTCGTTTAGGTCCCCTCCAACCTGGGTCGTTTACCTCTTTATCCAGTGTGCACCGCAACATTCTTGGCTGGTTATTTCTCGCCTTTCTTTGTTTAAGTTATTATTGCTCCAGCAACCTCTGCTGGGCAATAATGGTTTGTATTTTAACGGCTAGTTCCCTGGCGTTGGGCTTGTTCACTGAGAACAGCCACGCTGGGAACAGGAGAGTTATAGACACTCTCTTTATATGGACCACCATTGGAACCCAAGCAGCCCCTTTGACTTTTGCCACCCAAAAATTTCCATCCACTATTCCTGTGAACCAAAATCCATGGGAATTATTAGCTGAGATTAAATAATCAAGTGACATTGTCACCAATGAGCATTGCGGTGAACCTCTCAGCCCAAAAAGTTGTGTTTGGGCTGAGTTTTAATTTTCTGATTTAGACCAATACCCATCCTCTAAACAATTCACTACCAAATTCAATGCCATCCCCTACCAAAGTGACCAACAGCTTGCTTAGCAGAGGTGACCTCACCCCATTGCCCAACCCTATGAAAAAATGGTGTCCCAATCCGTTTTTCAATTCCACCAGGGGCTGAGAAAGTCAAGTGCCCCTTTAATTTCCCAAAGCAGCACAGAATGAACTCATAAACTTGGCCACTAAAACCACTAATGCGGTTATTTATGTGGCACAATTACCAAATTTTGACCCATCTGAAAAAATCACTCAACAAAGTCTTACCAATTTTTCCAACTTCCCAAAGCCCGCATTCAAGCTTAACACCAATTAACGGAATTTGTTTAAGCTGTTTACCAAGCTGATCTTGATGAAGGTAAACAACTTTTCATTCACCTACACCCCCACCAAGATGATGCCCCACACTTAACTCTCAGTATTTGTACGTTTCTACAACTTCAATGAGGATGCTCAGCCAAATACATCTGTAGAGTGCTGCCCAACCCCTCCTCACCCTCTGCCATGGTGGGTTAGCGGTATTCCACTTTCCACCTGGTTGGAGTTTTATTTTTGTTCTGGTTTTTTCGGTTAGTTTTGGGGTTTATTTTGTTTAATTCTTTCATTTTGTTCTTTTGCTCACTGAGTATCGGTTTTGTATAGCCCTGGTTGGCATACCTCAATTAGAATTCAAATCAGCGCCAACATCTGGTTACTCCTGGGCATTTTTTTGCTACTGGAATAGCCACTTCCACCCCCTCTAGAGCTGCTACATCTTTTGAAAGTTCACCTTTGACTGTACAATTCTGCTCAAGTATTTGCCAGGCATATGGCTTTTGAACCTCTTGGCGGAACGCCATGTCTGCATTATTGGGGTCTTTCCCTCAGCTCAAAGCCAATATCTCATAAGGGATTTATTGATAGATAAATCGTCAGGGTGAGTACAAGGACTGACACAAAGCAGCTCTTGGGAATCATCAGGGACAAGTAGAGTTGAGATAGTGGTAGTAGAACATCCCATCTCTACTCCATTTGACCTTTTCGCTGTTTGTTTAGGGCAACTGGTACCACATGAACATTCAGTTTTCCTGGACAGCTAGACACACTATGGCCTCAGTGCTGCATGAGAAACAAGCATTGTAAATAGCATTAATCTCTGCATCCCACACATAGATCCAGACCTAAAATTAATTGATAGATTGCAATAGAACTTAGGATGAAATGGCTAAGGAAAATGAGGGAGGAAAGCATATGCCAGAGCGTTAGGTAGGTAAGTGTTCCTCAGAGGATTATAAAAAGTCCTCGTTGCCCCATTTCTGATAAAAATTTGGTACCAGTTGCAGGGGCTTTCCATTCCACTATGGGTTCGCTAAATGTGAAGGATAGATGGCGTAATTGACTGACAATTTTTAATATCTTCGCATCACCTTGAAGAATAAAACATAGCATAATACAGTATCAATATGGCTGTCAGACATTTGCCCTCGCAGCTGCAAAGGAAGAATGTCCTGGGTCAAAATCAGCTAAAACAGGGAAATGTCAGCATTTTACAAGTTTGTGATGAACCTAAAAGTGATTATAATACAAATAATGATATAATTGACCAAAAGACCATGGTCAATTCTCGGTGGAACCCTGCAAATATGGGTGTAACAGAATTTCAAATAGTAATTGGGCAGCAACCATAAAATCAAGCTGTTGGATTACTCCAACCATGTGATGGACAGTAATGCATCTATTGAGAGGTACTCTCCCAGCCTCAACCAGGTTCTTCAAAGCACCTATGCAGGGACTGCCCTTTTTTACAGGCGTGGTGGGGGTCCCCTTAGGGTGCAAAAGATTTCGTGAATGGAAATTGGTTGAAGTTCATAAAAACGTTACCTAATGGGCATGTTTTGCCATAGTAATTCTCCTGCTATCATTCGTCTAAAATGAAGCGATTATTCTGAGCTTCAGTAGGCTGTTTTATGATATTTCCTAATTTGGGCAGTAACAAGCTGTTCCAAACTTACTAGTAAATTCCCTCTGACCCTCAATAATGTTTAAATAAAAATAAGTAGGATATAGAGGCTATCACTTTTACTTTACCACCCTGCGCTTCTAATTAAAATCTTATAAAAAAACCTAGTTTTTATTAGAGTTTATTTTATAATTTTTATCAAGGTTTTTAGGTGTTCTAGCAGCGTAAGCACCTGAAAGCGAGCACTAGAGAGCTGGGTTCCTACAAATTGGTGCTCACTACAGGGGACCCTTGTACACTACAAAAATCATCAAAAAATGGAGGCTACAACCATGATAACCCTCCCACTTTTCTCTTCATATGGAATCACATTTAGTTGCTCTAAAAAAGCAACTAACAAGTGCTCTACCACGACTCAATGAACTTGATCAGCGCCCTCTAAAACCATGATTTAAAGACAAGTACATCTCTGGCAAAGGTAGTATTTCTACTGTTTTGTACGTTTTATAAATCTGCTATGGATTGTGCAACGAACAAGAAAATAGTGCAACACATCCTTACTTGTTTAAGCCTTCTAGCGCAAGAGATGATAGTTCCTTACCTGAACCCTTTGTACACCTGGGCAGAAGTGAAGGAGGCTCTTTTTGGATGAATTCAGATCAAAGCAGAGTTTACACAGGGAAAGACAGGCCTTTATGCGCCTTAGCATGTATGAGGGTGAATCAACCATTGCCTTTGCTAAACCCTTTTACCTTGCTACGCAAAGGTTGTCAACCTCTAACATGCTCACCTTTGATGCTATGGCCGCCCTGTTAACTGGGTTAGCTTCTCAGCCCTCTCTAGGTAGGCATATCAACTCTGTAAAAGCTACTTTAAAACCATCTGCGACATTAAAGAAGCTATGTTAGATGTGGCCAAATTCCATTTATGTGCCACAATAGAAGAAGCTGAGGTGAACCTTTCAGCTCTAACCATTGAGGAATTTACATCTGTTGAACAGTTGGGTGTGAGCTCAACTGTGCCTATCTTCCCTTCAAAATCTGCTTTTTCAATGCGACTTAAAAAAGATATCACTCCTTCTTGTGATTCAGAGCCCTGAAATGTAGCTTATACCATATCCTCGCACAAGCGCACCAATGCCTCTGTGCCTTCCCTTTCAGCCAAGCTGGTAAATGCGGCCCCTAAGGCTACCTAATCTTCTGTAGCCGTCTCCCTACCTCCATCGCGGCCTTTCCTGTTGTTGAGAATACTCTTGGAGAGGAACATGAGGGGCTATGATGACGTTGGTTACTACATATTGGGAGCCACCACAGAAATAGAAGTGCCTGATCATTTGAACGCTGTAGGAGTAGACGAGACCACCATACTTGAGGAAACGTACCTCAGCCAAATTCTAGGATGTCCAAAAGTTATTGAAACTGCAAGCAATGTTGATAAATTTTTAGCTGGCTTGATACGCCCTCTTCAGCGTGTTCATCCCATAAAATACATCGTGGATAAATACCCTAAGACTGTTAAAAGTTAACCTCCACCTTCCGGCTCAAGGAGGTCTTAGCTTTGTCGCCTAACTTTGAAGGAACGTTCATTAAGGTTGAAGCGTTCATTCAAAAGGTCAAGTATTGGCTATCCTGGACACTGGCTCCCCAGTTAACGTGATCTCCACAAAGCTTATCAATAAGATAAGCTAGCGCCTGACTTGGAGTACATGCAGGAATTTGGAACCTCTGGCCCCAATAATACCCATGCTATTGGGTCATACTCTTCCCTTCCCATTCGAATTATGAAACTTAAGTTTATCAGCCCCTGCTGTGGCTTTGGACAACAATGCATATTATATGCCCATTGGCACTCAGTTTATGATTGAGTACGAGTGAATAATCAACATGAAGCAATGTTTCTCTCGCTACTCAACTCTATAGTTCCTTTAGTCTTATATAATAAAGAACCTAGCAATCATGAATACTCTTTCCTAGTTGATTACCCCTTCGTAGCTAAAACTTTGCCTTATTCCACTTCTGGGCCCAAAACAAAGAAATTGCCCAATTCTGTGGATGCTAGTGAAGGTATCCCTTTCTATGCTGCAGATGAGGGCTTGATTAAGCCTGGTGAACAACGAGTGGTTGACACTAAAATCACGTTTCAAATCCTAGACCACTGTTTGTTACACCTCATAAGTATTAAGGGCGTTAGCCCTTTAGAGCCTCGGGTAATACCTGGCATTGTTGACCCAGTTTACCAGAGGCCCATCACTTTGCTATTGGAGAAGCTCACCTTATAGGATATAATTGTAGAAAAACACCAGGAGATTAGCAGAGGCGTGTTAATCCTTGTGAAGGACATTGAAAAAATTCACTTCATTGGCTCTGTTATGGATATGGGCCTGCCAACGGATAACCTGGTATGTAACTTACCCAACGTTTATATCTTTGATGAGCTGACACCAGATGATCTGGAGAAAGTTCACAAACTTCACGACGACTATAGCAAAATATTTTACAAATTAGATAATAATTATGGCTACATGAAAGGCTGGTGCCACTCCATTGATGTGGGTGATGCTCATCCCATTTGGTCAAAACCTTACTCCAAATCAAAGGTTGAAGAACAGAAAATGAGGACAGAGCTTCAGAAGCTACTAGACGCGTGGTTGCTAGTTCCTTCCCAAAGCCCTTGGTCTTCCCCTCTTTTGCTAATAAAAAGAAAAACAGAGGTCATCAGATAGTCGTGGACTACTGCAAGTTAAATAACCTCATGAAAAAGGATAACTATCCTCTACCTCATATTGATGAAGCCCTGGCTCAACTCTTTGGTTCTAACTTCTTTCCCGCCATGGGCTTAGCTAGTGGCTATTGGAAAATGGACCTTTATCCTCAGGATTAAAAGAAATGCGCCTTATTTGTATTGAAGCTCTCATCCAACCCACATGATTAGCTCAAGGGTTGTACAACGCATCTATATCTTTCCAGCGTGCAATAGATCATATTATACAGGACTTTAAGTTAATCATTGTCATTGTCTACCTTAATGACATTACAGTATTCTCCAAAACTTTAACGACCATCTTGATCACCTGAAGGAGTTATTTCAAAGGTTACATAAGTAAAATTTCAAGTTAAAGCCCTCAAAGTATACCTTTTTCTAAAAGAAATTAGATTTCCTTGGTCACTCCATTATTCAAGAAGGAATTCAACCCATTCAGGACAAGGATGAAGCCATAACAAAGATGACGGCCCCTAAAAATTTAAGGGATGTTCGGTTATTTCTATGAATGATGGGATAATACCATCAGTTTATCCCCTAAGTTTGCCCAGCTTAGAGAGCCTCTTGTCCGCCTATTGACTAAGAACATTCCTTTTCAGTGGGGTCTGTACCAAAAGGTTGCTTTTGAGACACTGAAGCAACTGCTGCAACAACGCCCTATTCTAAGCCACACATATTATTATAAACCCTTCATCTTATTCACTGACGCCTCAGTTTATGCCGTTGGGGCCATATTAGCCCAATTGGATGAAAACGGCGTAGATCATCTTGTATCCTATTTTAGTAAGCTGCTGCCAAAGGCGGAACACAACTACAGTGTAACGGAGAAGGAATGCAGTGCTCTTCTGTTAGCTGTAAAGCACTACCGCCCTTTCCTATATGGAACCACCTTCACTATGGTTACTGACAACGCATCTCTAAAATGGTTACAGAACATGAAAGATCCTACTGTCGAGTTAGCACGCTGGGCTCTAAAGCTCTAGCCTTATGACATGAAGATCAAACACTGAGCTGGGACCCATCATATAAATGCTGATGGGTTGACGCAGCTGCCAGTTCTTCACTTGGATAATAATGGGGCGGAGAGGTTACATGACCTCTTAATGACCCCTGATAAAAGGGAGGATGAGGGTGAGCCTATCCAGAAGATGTTAGCCCGGCATTCTCATACACAAATTTTAGAGAATGGGAAGCTGTATAAGCTTGTGGGGGTGAAATGGCTGTATTACCTTTAGCCCTCGGAACGTGTACATCCTATCCTAGAAGCTCATTACACTCAAGGTCATGGAGGGGCAAATAAAACTTATGAGTGGATAAAGGATCGGTTTTATTGGGATGAAATGATAAAATCTAGTGTTGACGTCTTGGAAGCCTGCCTCACATGTTAGAAGCAATCTGGTTTCAAGACTAGGTATCAATATCAACCAACTACATCTCAACATCTTGTTCACACCATCAGCCTGGATGTAGTAGGTCCCCTCCCCCAAACAACCAGTGGCACCCGATTTATCTTGTAGCTATTGACCACTTCACTTGGTGGTTTGGAGACGTGGTTATCCCTGCCCAAACGGCCAAGGCCACAGACACTTTTTTACATCAAAAATAATTTTTCTCAACATGGCTGTCCTCAAGTACTACTCTGCGATAATGGTGAAAACTTCTCCAGGGTAGTAAAATTTGGCCACTTCCATAAGGGCTCAACAACTTTCCTCAGCTCCGTACAATCGATCTACTAATGGGACTGTGGAGAGAGCCAATAGAAAAATAGTATCCATCCTCCACAAAATGGTCTCTTATGATTCTCTTCACTGGGATCAATACTTACCCAAAGCCCTTATGGCTTATCATATCAGCTATCATCAGATCTTGAAAAAGTCCCATTACATGTCTTGCATGGGCGGGAACCAGGAATACCAAATCTTTTAGCTAAAGATGTATTCTCCTCTAGAGTTGAGGAACCCAAAAGTTATACGCATATTAGCCAGCGCATCATCCATCTCCAATCTGAGGCAATGACTAATTTAGAAAACACGGTGACTAAAGAAGGGCAGTCTGCCAATGAGCTCAAAAACCCCCTACCTACATCCTAAGTGTCTGACATGGTATTATACTACCATAACCGCATCATACCTAAATGCGGTAAGCTTGTATCAATCTGGGAGGGTCCCTTCACCATCACCTACAAAGAGGCAATATATACTCAATAAAATTGCTAGCTACAGGAATCACCATCAACCAAGTACATAGCCACTTCCTTCAGCATTATTCTCCCCCCCAACATTCTTGATGGGGTGATGTCAGACATTTGTCCTTGTAGCTGCAAAGTATTTCCTGGGTCTAAATCAGCTGAAATTTGGAAATTTTGACCATTTACAAGTTTGCAATGAACCTAAATGTGATTCTAATAACAATATAATTTGGCCAAAAGACCCTTGTTGATTCTTGGTGGAACCCCTCAAATTGGGTTAACACAATTCTTAATGATAATTGGGCAGCAACAATAAAATTGAGCAGTCAGATTACTCTGACCATGCAGTGGGCCATATACATCTATCAGGCAGTACTTCCAGCCTCAACCAGGTCCTTCAAATCACCTACTCAGGGACCACACCCTTTTATAGGCGTGGTGGGGGTCCCTAGGGTGCAAAAGATTTCGTGAATGGAAATTGGTTGAAGTTCATAAAAACGTTACCTCATGGGCATGCTTTGCCATAGTAATTTTCTGCTATTGTTCATCTAAAATGAAGCGATTATTCCGAGCTTCAGTAGACTGCTTTTTGATATTTCTTAGATTGGACAGTAACAATCCCTTACCAAACTTACTATTAAATTCCCTCTGACCCTCAATAATGTTTAAATGCAAATAAGTCGGATATTGAGGCTATCACTTTTACTTTACTACCCTGCGCTTCTAATTCAAATCTTATAAAACCAAGTTATTATTAGAGTTTATTTAATAATTTTTATCAAAGCATTCATGGGATCCAACGGCATAAGCAACAGCGAGCATTAGAGAGCTGTATTCCTACAATGGCTTAACAGCTGCCATCATTGCTATACCCACCTACTCATTAGGTAAGATATCTGTCCCAAAAACACATGAGACTCAATAGTGAACCACTCCGCAAACACACCAAGGACTTATTTTTTTGAAAAGATATTGTAATAACTCTTCCTTTCACTAATCCATTTTGCCTTTCCCCCAAACAGATGGATTCTGGTCTCTTTCACCTCCTGATAGGTTACAGTACTATTTGTAAGGTAACATGTGACCTGGTCAGCGCTTGCAACGTCCAAAGCGGATAACAAAAGTTTGGCTTTCCGCTGATCAGAAGCCTCTTCTACTAAAAATTTAAACTGCTTAAAGAATCCTGGTATAATTACATCGCAGCTAAAAAGGGCCAGCTCAGCAATGCAGACCCTCCTTCTCTAGTGACACTATCCCACCTACGCTCTGCACAGTATAGACGCTCTGTATTGTCACGCAAGCAGTTGGCAAGTTAGTTGGTTTGGCAACCCACCAGGTGCAGCTGGTGAAAGTCATTGTCAAGTTGATCTGTTATACCCTTATTTTATTGAAAAAACATTTTTTTGAACTGGAGTAGGGTATCCTAGGCAAATTCAGTTATGCATGTTGAGATAACTCAATAAACTGAGGTAGTGCCCCACTAAGGTGAGACAGTTGCACCATTATTTGGAATTATGAAATTATTTAATAAGTTGACCAATGGGACCCCTATAGTGAGCACCAAGGTTAACTTTTGGCAGTTTACAGTGAATCCGCCAAGCTGATTGCACAGTTGCAAACCAACTGAGAAATGTATGAGCGATATAATGATCATGGATACTCAATAGATAATAATAACAAATTAATTATATAAGAAGCTATTGCCCTGACAATACTTTTTATTCAATTTTTTTACTAATTGCCACTTTTTTACTATCTTTTTACTTCCAAAAAAACCTCTCCTTTCAAATTATCACGTTCAACTCTTAATCCTCAGTATTCTTTAGAATTTTAAATCCTTTCCGCTTAGTAATTCTTCATTTGCTATGAATTTTAGGTGTCTCATTTAGTCATTTATGTTTCAGCATAATTCCCTCAATTTGCCAAACTATTCTTACTTTGATAAATTTGCCTTGTGTCCACATGACTTCCACTCATTCTGAAGCTTACCTCGAATCTGAATTACAATCTGCTCAAGCTAAAGCTTATATCCAGTCATATCAGAATCTCAACAGCTGGCATCCTGGATATAGCCTCAACCTTATCTTGTAGGAGGTGGATTCCATCTTGTTAAATGGCGTTCCCAATGAAACCCACCTTTCTGGAAGAAAGTACATTTTGATGGCTTCAACTTAATGTTAGAAGCCCGCAGGCGTAGAAACACTTCTTTTAGGTGAGTGAGGTGCTCATTTAAGATCCTGGAGAATACTATGATGTCATCAAGATAGATAATCATAGATCATCTTGAGATCCTGGAAATCTCTTTTCTAAAGTCCGCTGAAAAGTGGCAGGAGCATTTCATAACTATGAGGTAACTGAGTGGGTTGAAATAGGCCCTCACTACAGATAAGGGTGCACTTCTCCTGATCCTGGGGAGAAAGGACCACCTTCCAGTAGCCAATGCCCAAGTCCATGGCAGAAAAAAACTTAAACCCAGATAGGTGGCCCAGAGCATTGTCAATATGGGGGATTGGGTAGCTGTCTTCTTGTTGAGGTTGTTTAGTTTACAGTAGTTCATAACTACCCAATGACCTTCATTTTTATTCTTAATAGATAGAAGAGGGGAATACCAAGGGCTTTAGTATGGCATTAAAAACCCAGCATCCAGCACCTGTTTGAGCACCGTCAGCATCTTTAGCTTCTCATCTTTGTATTTGTGGTAGGGTTTGGAATGGATGGATTGAGCATTCCTGACATTAATATTATGAGTCCAACCCTCCAAATGCCCATAGTCAGTTTCAGATGTAGAAAAGATGTCGCTATAGTTCTCAGGTAGAGTGTAGACCTTTTCAAGCTCCGCTGTGGTATGTTCCTCAGAGATATGAATGGAAGGCAAAGTACATAATGATTTGTAAGCGGATAAGCCCATATCTGCCATGGACCCAATACAGTGAACTTTCTGGCTGTCCTAAATGAGTATCATTAGGCCCCTTTTAATCTCCTGATACTTTTTTATGACCAGATCCATTGGTGTGAGATTTCCCAACAGGATATTTATGGGTCGCTGATAGGTTGGGTCTAATACGCCAGGTGATACTCTGGGATCTTAGGGACTAACCCCTTCAACGCTTGTTAGATTCAATAGGCAGTTGTGGGGGTTTTTAGGGTAGGATTTGAGTCAACTACAATTCTTATTAACTTTAATGACCACCCCCTTAGAAGCATAGAACGTGATACCCTCTAGAGTATCCAATGATGGAGGAAACAATTTTGGTATTTCGTCTTGCCATGGTGTAGTGTAGGGATAAGGCAAAGGAGGGTACTCCACTATGCGGGTGTATTCTTTTTTTTGTCAAGCTCATCATTTTTTAGAATCAGAGAAACCTCATATTTAAGCAGGGAGAGATAACCCTGCTTTAAGTTAATGACCCCTTTTTACTCAAGCATAAACTGGGCACTAATGAGTAGATCATAGGTATTATTAGCCAAGGCCCCCTTGGGGGCCAACAAGACAAGCTTCCAAAATTGGATGGCCAAAGAGGATTAAATCCCAATAGCGAATTATTGGAGAAACCATCATTACCAAACTCTTAGATATAGTTGAGGACAGGAGACAACTTAATTTTTTTGATGAGTTTGGATGACACAATATTCACAGATGATTCAGTACCAAGGATAGCCGTGACCCATACTCCATTAATGACACCCTCCATTTTTGTTAAGGTTCCACCCAAGTTGGGGAAAGATTTAGGACATCTTTTAGCTGGTGAGTGGAAGCTAGTCTTCTGGCTTTATCAGGGTATTTCTTGGATAGATTGCAGGGTGTGCACAGTTTGGGTGGATTAGATTAATGAGGCGAAGAGATGGTCAGCGTCCCTAGCAGTATAATAACCTCCAGACCCCTCAGACCTTGATGAAGGTAAGTTCGGTGGGGTATCCTACCCACATCTACTCTCTCAGGGCTCAACCTGTTGGGTACCTCCACTTCACCCGGGGCTCCTAAAACATAATGAACCACATCTTCACAACTCCCTTGAGTTTTATCATCAGATTGGCTATTGATGCATGCCAGAGAGTCCGTAGGGTGTGTTTTAGGTTAAGGGCTTCCCTTAGGGCAAGATAGGTCCTGGGTTTGCTCCTCCACTGTATTAACTTTTGGGGAGGTTTTTGAATTTTAATAGCTTTGACTTTGGCCTTGGAAGTGACATATTTGAGTTGCCTCATAGCCATAAGTTTTGGGCTAGGTACAACTGGAGGTGATGCTGATGGGGATAGAGGTAAAGCCTTAGTGGGATGCAACACTTTAGACACTTTGGAAAACTGCTCTGAAGAAGGAGGGGAGCAATGCAAATTGCTAGCTAACATTTCTGGCTGAGCTTTGAAAAGCGGAAGATAAAAGGGAACGCTGCCCTATCACTGCTAGTATCCTATGCATCATCACATGGGGAGGAGCACCTAATGGTGGCTGCTTCTTGGGAGAAGACGTAAAATGGGAAACAGCCATAGAAGAGCTGGAGTGGGTAATATAATTCTTTCATTTTATGTCCATAGAAGTCAGCCACCGCTACTAGAGTAATTTTGTTATATATACTAAATTTTTAAGGAGCGCTTAACGGTATAAATATGCATCGTCAAAGAGGGATGAGGCGCCAATCCTTTCAAAACAGCAGCAATAGTATCATTGAGTGTGAGCATTCTGTCCTGAAGAAGAGGCTGAGCTTCATTATAAGACCAATCATCAAATGTATCAATTGATTCTCCCTTTTGTAGGCTAAGGCACATAAAGGCCTGTTTTTGCCTTTTTAGACTCTGCATGGATCCAAACTCTTTGATGAGGCTTCCCTCATTTTCGCCCAGTTGCTGAGGGTGACCATTTGTGGAACCATTATCTCCTGCATCACAAGGCTCAAGCAGGAAGCATGTGTTGAATTAATTTTTGATCAGTTGCCCAATCCATAACTGATTCATAAAAGAAGAGGAAGGAGGCAATACTGCCTCACCTGGGGTGAACTTTTTCTAAGAGGGGTTTTTATAACCGGGTATGTCCTGTAAGGACGTTGAGATGAGTGCTGCTCGAGCCTTTTAAGGTGAGACAAAACAGGCTAGCTGTTGTCCCATAAATGCTAGCCTAGGATAAATTTCAGTGGGGATGTTGTGAGGGTTATTTTCCCCATCAACCTCAATTTTCAGTAAGCGTTTTGGGGTGTACAGGGCCCCCTGTAATAAACCCTACTTGTTGTACTTTAAATTATTATACTCACTAATAAAATTTTGCACCTAAAATCCAACGATATTACCGCAGAAGAAGTAGTACTCTATTGCTGAAATAATTTTTCATTTGGTTTTTCAAATCACTTATATTAAAAATAATAAAGCCGCTATATAAAGGGTGGTTAGACTGGCTGGGTAATTCCTGCTTCCACTCTAGTGCCAGTTTTGTTCAATAAAAGTTTGAAACCTGTACTGTCTAGAAAAATTCTTGGTGTGGTATATTTGTCCCACGGTCCACACCTCAGATACTTTATTTCTTTTTTTCTTTTTTTTTCTTTTTTATATAAAGCTTAATAAACTAGAAATTTGGTTTTATGTTTTTTATTATATGTGGTGAGGGTATCAAAAACAAATTCTCTCAATATCTTGCCACTTAATATTTAAACTATATTTCTCCATGAAGCCATGGCACTCTAAGTCGCTGAATTTAAAGAAGAGCTAAATTTAACCAAATCCCCTGCTGATTTTCCTGAGGTTGCAGAAGTGGAGATTGACCGATTAAGAAAAGCTACCACCTCCACTGTCAAGCATGTTGTTGCACTGACAGAATTTTCCCCACAACATTTATCACCAGAGCCAATATCACAAATTTATCCCAGCTTCCTGATGCACGCATACAAACCAAACACCATCTTGCCAAACTCCTGAAGGCTTTGTTCCAGGCCCAGATTGTTAATAGAGACCTTAGCAATTAACTATATCATCTCAACCCACATCCTGAAGATGCCCCAACCCCCTTGCTCTCAGCTTTGATCCGCCTCTTCAATGATGAAGATGAAAAAGATAATCCGCTTGATCCTCCCTTCCCCTCCGCCATGGTGGTATAAGAAGTTGAAGTTTGCTACACCTGGTAGGTTAATTTTCCTTTTGTTTTGGTGTCTCGCCACTCATTAAGGGTATTTAGTTTGTGTTTTTGGTTTGATTATTTGGTTTTGTATAATTAATGAACATCCCCTGGTTGGCTTACATCGAATAAAAGTTAAAATTTAAAATTTAAACTATATTGTGGTTTTTAAGGAGAAAACAATGTAAAGTTCATATTAGGCTAGGAATAGCCAAATTAGGAAATACTAAACTCGTCCTAATAAGGCTCTTGAGACTCTCAGCACTTAGACAGAATGGCCAATGGAAAGTTTGTTGCAAGTAGGATATATTAGTGAGGCAGCAATTTTATATACTTGACCAAATTTTTAGATGAGAAAATATTTTCACCTGGTGGGACCTCCTCCAGACTTATAAAAGGGGACAGTCTCCACAATGGAGTTTAAACTAAATTGGATGTAGGAAGTAATGGGACATCTAAATGGCTCCCCAGATTCTTATGCACACTTGGTGCAATCTGACTGCCAGAGCTCATTCTATTTTTTGAGTTATATTATAAAAATGTTACTTAATTTGATGGATTCCACCCAAGAATTGACCAGGAATTTAGGCCTATTTTACCCGTATCAAAGCATAAATCACTCTTACAGCAATATTGGACTTATAATTGTCTGATAAACCTGTCAGTTTGTGGGGTTTTTAAGTAGGCATCTGACTCAGCAGGAAACACTTTGGATAGTTTGCAATTCAATGATTCTAATAGTAATATTAGTAAATTTGCTGAAGGAAAAATTTAAGGCTAGCATGCTCAATGAACTTTTGGACAGCTTATATTATATTGGAAAACTCTAACAGCTTTAAGGACATACGTTTCATTTTTTTAAATTTTCCATTCTTCATTATGGGCTTTCTATTATCATTGTTTTTGGGTTTAAACTTCTTAGATTTATTCCTTAAATCCTCAAGATCATTTTAAGAAATAGTTTATTAGCTGCTAGCCCTCCCCAAATCTACTGGGCATTACATCTCACTATGGGACTTAGCCCACCATCTCATAGGCTTGCAGATGATGCTCTGTAGCCCTTTGGTGCTCCCTCAGAGCAACCTGTGTTTTGGCCTCTGGGTTGAATATGGTTATCTTTCCTATACTCAAGTGCGGCCATCATTGAGATGACAGTGACAGTTTTCAAACCTGCTAGATATATCAAATACCTCCCTTTTAAGGGCAATTTTGACTTGGATTTCAATCCAAGGCTGATGTGGTGGCAGCATCTAAGCTATTTATTTATAAAAAAATACTGATTCCAACTGTTCACATGAAGCTCCCAGATGAGGCCATTTTGGAGGTCCAGTTTGCCAGGTTGCTCTCATTTCTTCCCTCTAAACGCCTTTACCACAAACTGAGGGAGGGTTTGGCAATTTATGGCTCAGACCCCATCTTGCAGTTTGTGGTTCCCAATGGAGTGGGTCAGTTGGCGGGGCTTCATGCCTTTGTGACAATCCGCCCATTCCATCGTGATACCCACCTTGTGATCCCCCCAAACTGTTATCATATACATACCTGATCACCCTTTTTGGGCATGTGTCAAAAACGGCCACGCCATATGCCACTTGTGCTTTAAATTGGATCTTTCAAAGCAAAAGTGCCCCACTGCTTCCACCTCCACCGCTTCTACAACTCCTCCTTCTAGCTTTGGGCTGGCTGCTGCCTCGCCCAAATTTTTCAAGTGAGGCATGATCCTCCCGCCCCCTACCACAGCTAATTCTGGCTCTGCTTCCAAAGCAGCAGCTAATCAATATTTTAATATTTTCTAAAAATTCATAAGAATTATGGAATCTTACTCTCTTACTGATCAGCATAACTTTCTAAGCAAAATTACATGAATTAATAAAGCAAATCATAATTTCCCATTGCAGTTTCACTCTTATTTCCTCAGATTCTCCGCTGGCTGCTCCAGCGTGGGGCAGCGGCAAAACTCCCCCACCATCTTCCATCCAGCGTAAAATGCACTCGGACTGGCTCACCCAGTCACTCCAAACCCATTTGACAATCTGTTCCTCCCATGGATCTTGACGCCCACCTTGCTCATACCCAAGTGGTACCTCGCTGCCCCCTGGTCCCCCCTGGAGACATGCACTATGGCCTAAAGGCCAAATATGGGAAACTCTTCCCATACCACAACCAGGACATTATCAAAATGGCACAGGCAGTGATGACACCTGCCAGATTCACATATTTCCGCCCATATAAGGGGTATTTTGACCCCAGCTTCACCTGTGAAGCTGACACTGCCACTGCAGCAACTGTGCCCCAGGTATTCCAGGGTACCCCTCTTCTCACAATCTGGACTTGGCTCCAGACGGATACCAGTTTGGTGGTCCAGTTTGCTGGTTTGCCCACCCATCTACCCCCTGAATTGCTCCACCAGGAGCTGATGGACAGTTTGACAGCCTATGGCATCAACCCCATCTTACAATTTTTGGTCCCAAATGGGGCCACATGACTCGCTGGGCCTCAGGCGTCTGCCACAATTAGCCCTGAATTTAGTAAAATCTCCATGTCAATTCCCCTTGCACCATTATTCCTTTAGTGCCCGATCATCCATTTTGGGCCTGTGTCAAGGGCGGGCAGACAATCTGTCCATCATGTTTTGAGTTGGACCACTCAAAATGCAAATGCCCTTCCTTAGCCGCTTTTGATGGATCAGATAAATTATCTGCTGACCTCCAATCTTCCACCAACCCTGTACAAATTCCAGCATGGGGCACAATCCTACCTCCCCCTCCCCCAAAACCAGAAGCTGCAGCTTCACCTGCAACTACCAATCAGCCTCCCCCTCGCCCCAATCTCACACATGTTTCCTCCAATTAAGCATTGGATTGGATCCCAGTTGACTCCCATGCTTCCTCCAACGAATCAACTAAACCTCAACTGTACACTGATTCCTCAAATTAATTCAACCAAAACCCATGGGTATTATTGTCTGAAATTGACAAATCAGGTAAGCTCATTGAAGAATCATCTTTGCAAATTGAGCGGTTCATTAATGCAGAATGGGACGCCAAATAACCCCCCTGGACTATATACCCCACAGCCAAATGCCAAATCATTTTGCATTGATCACCAGCTTACAGTTGAAGCAGCAGCAACACCAGATTGTCATCCCCTTCATAAAGCTGTCACCAAATCAGTGGCGATGCTGTTGAGTAATTGACTGGAACTAATCGTTGGATATTTGATAGGGACATAATAAGGTTAGCTGTTTAGAAACTTTTTATGGATCATATCAGATATCAGCGATTATGGACCAGGTATATTCTTAGCTTATGCAAAGCTTAGAATCCGCGGCCTAGCAATTTCACTTAATTATATTTTAATATGATGACACAGGCTCGAGGGCTTTGCTGGTTAGGTTGAACTTTAATTAAAGTTTTGATTTAATGACTCGGGCACGTGGGCTTTTTTGGTCTATGTCAAAATTAGTTTTTAATGTTGGTCAAGTTTTTGATCAAATTAGATACTAATTAGTGATATGAATCGCCTTGGTATGTGCTTCCAATTGCACATGAAAATGAATCAGTTCAGCTATTTTGAAGGTATGATGAAACGCCATCTCAAGAATGATGATGGTGTTTACTCTGACTCTAAGGCTGAGCATGATGCCCTGAGTCAAAGTATTTGTAGACGTCATTACAAACTTTTTATGTGGCTAAGGGTCACTGAAAGTAAGGCGTCATGGGTAAGATGTGGTTAACATCAAACCATATAAATAACCCTTGCATTTACACTAATAAAATATCCTTTAACTTATGGATTAAGTTTATAATGTATCTTATAAACTTCTTGCATTATTACTTTATTTTATATTAAATCAAAAGTCACTTGGGACCAGTAAGTCTAGGTCAGCGTGCCATCATCCAATTGAAATGACCGGGTATACAATTAAAGTATTACTAAAAAGCTATATTATAAATTTAAATTCACCTTCCTGTCTATTGTCCTCACACAATAGACGCTTGTAACCACATCCCACCCTCAAAGAAGAACCAGCCCTCTGAAGCAGACACCCAATTTCAACAGATGCTCACAGGAGGAATTTTTCCTGTTATCCCTGAAAGTTTACTCAAACGAGTATAATCACAGTGAAACAGTTACACAAAAATGGTAACAATGCTATCCATAATGTGGTAATTATAGCACATAACCCAAAAGCTAAAATTTCCCCAAACCAACATCGTCACGTTCAATAAACTCCCAGATGCCCATATTAAAGCTGAAAAACCTTTTACTGAATATATCAGTGACATTTTCCTAGCTGGTAATTTCCATATAATACATTATTAGTGATATTGAACCACATGCTGCAGATGCCCCAACCCTTATTGTCTGCATTTACATGTAATCTACTATGGGACGAAGAAGCTGCCGCCAAAGATGAGCCCCCCAATCCCCCCTGCCTTCCACTATGAGGAGATAAGCAGTTTCCGCTGCTCACCTGGTTGGTTTTTTTGTTCGAAGTATTTCACTCAATCCGCTCATTTGGGCGTTTTGTCTGAACCAATTAGTTACGTCAGTTTTTAGTTTTAGTTTTGCTTTTGTAATTTTCATCCCCTGGTTGGCTTACCTCAAAAATAAAAAAGATTTATGGGATCCTGAGCTGATTGCTGAGACAGTTTCAGCTGAGCTGCCATGGTGTTAAAATCTTGGGATTTGTTGCTCACTTTTAGCCCTGGATTTCAACTGCACAGATTTGTGGATACTTGCGTTGATTAATAATATGAACTGGGGCAATATTAGTATGAAGACTATTATTAAAGTTGAATCTCTTAAAGCACGTTGGGAGTATTGTCCACCGCTAGACAGGTGCTTCTTCCTCTTGAGATATTTTAATACTGGTAGGGAACACTTTCCCTATTCCCTTTTCACAGAGCCAAGCGGAGATTTTGATAAAACTAACCTAAGGATATCTGATCCTTGCACTCTTCTCTTAAGAGTGCTGTTTAAACAACCAATGTTAAAAAATAAGATTAATTATCAATTTTAATCTAATCTTATTAGGGATTATTTGGGGTTTTTATAGTTAGAATCAGCACATAACTTTTCAGCTGTCCAATGAGAATATTTGTGCTCCTATACTGGTTTTGAACCTTAGCGTTAGGCACTGAATCTCAACGTTACTGTTGCCTTGGGTTTTCTAGGCAGCGTAATCCTTGGGTGTTTGGCAGACCAAGCAATTTGTATTAAGTACACAAAAATGATTGTTTTGGCCAATGACAATTTCACTTTTCCTTCAGCGTTTGAATGTTTTAGTAGTTTCTGACAACTCCAATCTGTTCCACTATGAACAATTCCCTATAATTTGACTATCAGGGATTATCCTAATATCAAATTATTGCTTAATTTCATCAGGGATGATGCCCGACGAAATTATCATCTATTGGTGGCATCAATTATCATTGGGGATGATGCCTGACAATAATTCATAGTTGGTGACTTCTAATATCATCAGGGATTCTACCTGACAATATTCTCATCAGTCAACCACTATTGCGAACCCTCTACAATTATAACCTAATTGTCAAAACTCATATTCAATCTAAGGGTTGGACTATGTGGTCTTCTTCAATTACAACACATCCCCCTTCTTGACCAGATATCCAACAGAAGATAGAACCCTTGGGAATGGAAGCCACCTCAGCTGGAGCTCATATTTGGTTTGTCAAATTTCTATGTCCTCAGCATAGTGCAGCTCTGTCCACACTCAATGCCCATATGCTATGTGCGTTTTGATGACTTTTTATCCTTGGTTTCTACCCATTGCCACCTCTTCTTGAGTGCAGTTCCCTCGAAATCATGCCACGCCAGTCCCATCTTCACATCAGTTGTGAAAAATCAACTGGTCCACCTGTATAAACCCCAGGATGGGTTGTTTGCACTCTTGCCACCTGTACAAACCCAGGACGGGTTCTGCTGGCACTCTTGCCACCTGTACCAACCCCAGGATGGGTCTCAACATCTCGTTGATAGGGACTATTCTGGTGGACCTAGTTTCAGCCCTTTCTGATCCTGCTGACGCTCAGGACTCATGACCATTAATTTATCCCTTCCTCCACACTTGGTAGGTGGGAATTTCACTAGATGCATCACTGCTCAAATTAAAATTGTTTTTTAATTTTTTTAATTTTTTATTTTTTATGCATCTTTTTATTATTTTTATATTTTCCTTTTTTTATATTTATATATTTTTTAAGCTTAATAATTTAAGTATTTTTTGTGGACCTATTGCCTATTTGACCATCTTCAATATTCAATTGTATTGGCATCATTTCTAACTTGATAATTTTGAATGACCCCATCCATAGGCGTTAACTCATTTTCCTTTTTAAATTTTTCATTGTTGTTTTGAATGCCTAAAAATAGTGATTCATTCAGGATATTGGCCAGTTGGGATAGGTAATGTTCAGCACTCATCCCACAAGCTGGCTCTACGGCTGAAATCAATATTGGCAGTAATGACACTTTCTGCCTATATAACAGTTCTAATGGCGTTTTTCTCTATCCCAATTTGCCTAGATTGGATCCTATTTCTTGTCTTTAATTTCCAATTTAAACATTTTGATTATATCTGCTGATAGATATTTAAATGATCCACTATTTGCAAAGATTAATTTAGTAAAGTTTTTCTTTGCTAAAGTCATCTGGATCAGATGCTATTTTTGGTATTTCTCACGTTTTGCTCATTAAATGACAAATTGAAGTTCAATTGACTTCATACGCTATTCTCTAGATTAATCGCCTCAGATTCTGATATCATCTAACGCCTTAGGGCATCTCACGGCGGACCCAGTTGCAACCCAAGCTGGTCCTGGCAAAGGCTTTATTTCATATAGATATCTGGTGTAACAGGTTCTCTTGTTGTGCTATATAGTTCTGCATCTAGACTGCAAGGGCTTTTCCCAAATTTTGGGCAATTTCATCCTCCTCTTGAGGAATCACAACATTTACAAATTGCTATGATTTCTTCTGCCAATTTCAGGTGGCAAATCTTCCCGTCAGCCATTTTTCCAGTAGTGGCTAGTTGATTTATCCTTCCATTTGGATCAATTGGGGTTTTCCCCATTATGACTTGATTCTGCTGAATAATGACTTTTTTGACTTTTTCAACTTTTTCTAAAATATCATCTTCTAATTCCACCAAAGTGTGATCGTCCTCAGTTGTAATTTCGTTATAAGATTGATTGGGTGCATCAAAAGTTGCTCTCAACATCTTCAGATGGTCCACCTTAGTGAGGTCATTATTTTGGTTATTAGTGCTGATGCCACAATCTGATGCAATTTGCGGTAGGGCAAAAGCACTGCCTACATGGCTATGTGTGCCTCAAAATCACTTAGCTCTTTACCCCTTCCAAGGTCTGGGCTTCTTGATAAAACTGGTCAGCGAAACTAGCCAAAGTCTCATCTTTGCAGCATTAAATACCAATGAACTCTTGTTTGCAATTTGCCATCTGAGTAGGGCTTCTAAACTCCAACATAATGGTGTCTTTGGCTTCCGCATATGATCAATTGTCCCCATTGAGGTGAGGAAGCACCAGATTTTGGCAATCCAGACTAAGGCATTTTATTATGGTTACTGCTTTTTGTTAGTCCGCATAGCTTAACATGGTCATCTCAAATAAGCAGAAGAACGTTGGGGCATTATCCTGGTGAAAGGTGGGCAATTTTGACATATTTCGAAATTCCTCAGTTGCTCTGCTAATAGGAGATCCTAACCCAGCTACTTGAGAAGCCATGGGAGTGACTTAAGGAGTAATTCCTGACACTCCAGCGAATGGTTTAGGCATGTTTTGGGGTGGAGAAGTCTTATTGCTTGCGTTTCACATGACTTTGCTTTGGCATCCTTCTACACAAATTGTGCACAATCACATTAGCATTTCTCCAATTCCTCTATTCGCTTGGTCATTTTCGCCATATCACCACAAAACCATTAGATTCATTCTTGATCCGCTTCCCATCTGGTCTTCTGAAATAAAAATTTCCTTGACAAGTTCACCCTCTTTCCACTTTAAAGAGGCAACTTTTCCACATAGGTCATTATTAACTATTCCTAGTTGTTTGAGCGTTTCCTCCGTCTTGATCATACGCTCCTCCAATGTACTAACATCAGCCTGAGAAGCCAAGCTGAGCATATTCTCATTGAAGGCCTGTAGTTCCACCCAGAGCTATCTAAGCTCTTCCTTAAAAGACATCATTATTTTAAATTGGCTTTTGACAACTCAACTACCCCCTGTAGTGAGCACCAATGTTAAAATCTTGGGCTTTGTTGCTTGCTTTTAGCCCTGGATTTCAACTGCACAGATTTGTGGATACTTGCGTTGATTAATAATATGAACTGGGGCAATATTAGTATGAAGACTATTATTAAAGTTGAATCTCTTAAAGCACGTTGGGAGTATTGTCCACCGCTGAATGGTGCTTCTTCCTCTTGAGATATTTTAATACTGGTAGGGAACACTTTCCCTATTCCCTTTCACAGAGCCAAGCGGAGATTTTGATAAAACTAACCTAAGGATATCTGATCCTTGCACTCTTCTCTTAAGAGTGCTGTTTAAACAACCAATGTTAAAAAATAAGATTAATTATCAATTAAACTAATTTTATTAGGGAATTATTTGGGGCTTTTATAGTTAGAACCAACACACAACTTTTCAGCTGTCCAATGAGAATATTTGTGCTCCTATACTGGTTTTGACCCTTAGTGTTAGGCACCAAAACTTATCAGGTACCATTGCCTTTGGTTTTCTAGGACAGCGTAATTCTTAGGTGTTTGGCAGACCAAACAATTGGTATTAGGTACACAAAAATGATTGTTTTGGCCGATGACAATTCCACTTTTCCTCCAGCGTTTGAATGTTTTGGTAGTTTATGACAACTCCAATCTGTTCCACTATGAACAATTCCCTATAATTTGACTATCAAGGATTATCCCAATATCAAATTATTGCTTAATCACATCAGGGATGATGCCTGGAAAAATTATCATCTATTGGTGGCATCAATTATCATTGGGGATGATGACTGTCATTAATTTTTAGTCAGCGACTTTTATATCATTTGGGATTCCACCCAACGATATTCTCATCAGTCAGCCATTATTGATGAACCTCTACGATTATAACCTAATCATAGAATCTCATATTTATTCAAAGGGTTGGACTATGTGGTCATCTGCAATTCTGGCACATGGTCTACTGTTCACAGACAATCAGGATTCACCACTGCACTAACTCTGGTGGCTGGCCCAGAATTATCTGATTTAAATTCATTTAAAGCACTCAAATGAATTGATGATTCAGTTCAGCCTTACAATGTTAAGCCCAATTTTGCCTTAGAGGAAGGTTTTGGAAATACTCCCAATTCATGTCCCCATTATTTTTATCTTATAACGATTTCCCTGCTTGTAAAAATATAGACAAAATGGTGGTAGAAGCAGCAGCTGCTTCTGCCAACACACACCACTGCCAACTTTTTTTATGGGGTGACAGAACCCTTGTTGAGGGTATTCCCAGCCCAAAGTTCCCCACGATTTTGGTGAGGATGTGAAATATAAAATCGAGGGGCTCACTTTTGGTGTTAGCCATGCCTGCATCATTGCTGAAAAAACCTCTCTTTTTGACTCCAATTATCCTTAAACCTACCAGCGCATATAGTCTTTCACTTGTTTACCTGCTCTCATCGCTTACACTGAGCATCAACTTGCTCAATACATTGAAGTGATGGACACCTCCTGCCTTATTAATGAAGAAACTCAAAACTATACCTACTTATGCCACACGTTGCTGATGCCCCAACCCCTATGTTTTTGCCATGGTCTATCAGCTAAAGTGGGCACTGAACAAAAGTTTCCCCAAAGCTTCCTTACCTTCTGATATGGCTTTCTAAGCTGATAACTTAGGGACTATATTAGGAATCTTTTAATAATCTCTTTATTTGGTTCATTCAAAAATAATGATGCGTGGCGGCTCCCCCTTTTAGGTTGGGCACCACTAGTGCTAAAAAAAATAGTTAATTAGATTAGTGGTATTTATAATGTGCAGCAGGCAATAATAGCAGTCTTTTTATATTCATTTTAACTGAGGAAAGCTGAACAGGGGACGGGCATTACCAATATGTGTGTGGAAATGGTGGGGGGAAGACAAGCGATGACTAGATATGATTGGGCACCCTGGGGTACACAGGTTGCCCCTGTTGCAAGCTGGGGCCTCCAGGTATGGGGGGATTGGTGCTTCACACCAAGGGGATTGCTCCCGCTATGGAGAAGGTGTGAAGGAAGGGGTAAATTTGAAGGAACCAGAGTTCAAAACCATGACTTTATTAGTCTCTGTTGCCTTGGCTTCATATACCCATAGAGCCAGGCTTGGAAATGCTCCAGTAAGTAGACATGGAATCTATTGACAACCCCATGGATGGTAGGGACCGTGCCCTTTAACGCATCAAAGCAATAGTGTGGATTGTCCACATTTCAATGGGTATCAATAGGGTGCGCAGAGTAGATGGGGTCAGGGAATTCAAGTTGGATCATGAGGAGGCCTTTTTGAGATAGAGAAACCCTGCTCGTCTTGGATCTTGAGCAGGCTGCGCGTGAGTTCTCACTATATGGCTCTGGATGGAGGGCAGGTTTCTAGGTGGTGGTATAGGGAGCCCTCTCCTCCACATACTGCTCAGGTTGCATGTAGGGAGTGGGAGTGGTCCGCCATTCTAAAGGTTCTTCTTAGGCAGTGCCAGGCGTTGGCCCTTACCCTTGGCTGGAAAAGTGGATGGTGCGTCATCCTCCATATTTCCTTTTATGTGGCTAGGTCGTAGGGAATGCCCAAAGTGTTTAGGTAGTCAATTCTGGCGATGGTTGGGGCTATGGTAAGTATGTCTTGGTGGGGGTGATCTTGTGGCTTTCATAACATAAAGTGGGATCTGGGTCGTCCCCTTCCATGCACTAACCAGTGGTAGCAACGGTCCACCCCATATGGCGGATGGTTTAAGGAGGCGCTTAAAGTGAGGGTGATTCTGTGCAGGCCCATTGCGTCGGGGCGGTTAGCGAGGTAAGTTAGTAAGCTGGAAGAGTGGTGTGGGGTAGGTACCTTGAGTGCCTGCGAAAAGTTGGCCCTCACTGCCATGGACCAGTGCTGTTGCGGAAGGTCTGAGGCTAAAACTTCCTCTATTCAGGTGCCCAGGATGCAGTTGGCGTGGTTCCTAAAATTTATCAGGCTCATGCCTCTGCTGAAGCGTGGACCATATAACGTTTCAACCAGGACAGGTGGGCGGGATCCAGGCCACAGCCTACCCTAATGAGCGCATGGATCGATGCTAAAAAGGTGGGTAAGAAGGGGATCTCGTGTGCGGGGAACCACAGCATTGGGAGGATGAGCGAGTTGGCAACTGCCATTCGCCCCATTAGCCTGGGGGTTCTACCCTTGAGTGAGGCGATTCTGTTGGATATCTTTTGCAGCAGGTTATTTTCAATCATCTCACTTGCATACCCCCCTGTTTCCAGTTAATCCCAAGGTGGCGGACAGGGGTGGTGGTGGGAGGTAATGCAAAGGATAGGACGAGTGAGTTCTTGCGTTTTGGGTTGTGTGTAGTGGGGGATGTGGTCCAGTTGGTGATGTATTTTCCAAGGAGGATTATTTCAGTTTTCCGTTTAATAAGCAATGCATTACTCACCATGGAGTATTCCTCTAGGATGCATTCCAGCTGTCGGGTGTCACTGTTGTCAGCTATACCTGTTACACAGTCATCCGCAAAGGCTATTATTTTGACTGGGGGTTGGCCTTATGCAGTTATGCCTCTGAGGCGCGAGTCAGCAATGGGGAGGAGTGGGTCAAAGCTGAACCTGTATAGTCGTGGGCTGAGGGGGTCCCCTTGCTTAAGCCCTCTGTGTGGGGTGATCCTGTCAGTAAGGAAGCTGGGGCCACATACCACCATTGATGCAGATTCCGTGAGGAGCATCGCCCAGTTGATGAACCTGGGTGGGAGGTTGAAGGCATATATGCACTCTTAAGTATAGCCAGTTAACGCGGTCATATGCCTTCTCCTGGTCAAGGAATACCAGGTCTCCCATATCTTTGAATTGACATACATTGGCGATGAAGTGTATGTTAGACCAACTGGAGCGCCCTGGTGTAAAACCAAACTGGTTGGGTGATAGGGCTTTAGAGGCTAATGCGCCCAGTCTGGTAGCTAGACTTTTGTAAGTAGTTTAGTGTCAGTATTTGAGAGTGCTATTAGGTGTCGGTTGGCCAGGTCCAGTCTGTCGCCCTTTTTAAATAGGGTAATGACATAGGAGTCCTGGCCTTCAGGCAGGAGATGGGTCTCCAGCTATAACGGTTTATAGATGCTAGGAGGAGGGGGCGATTTGTTTTAAGTATGTTTTGTAAAATTAATAGGGTATCCCATCAGGGCCTGGGCATTTCCTACGCGGTGCACCGCAGACTGTATTCCAGAGCTCCTCCTGCAATATCAGGTTTAGGAGACTACAGTCCGGCGGTGCATTCTGTATTCCAGTGGAGCATAATTTTTTATTTTTGGGGGTCGGGTAGGGTGTTACTGTAAAGTTTGGTGTAATAGCAGTGAATTTCTAGCTTGACCTCCGTTGGGTCAGTTGCCACAGTTCCATCAGCTTGCAGACTTGTACACACTGTGGCAGATTGCCTCAGGAGTGGTATTGACGGAAGAAAAACGCTGAACAGGTTTCACCTTTTTTTATGTGCTTACCTTTCCACAATACTTTGATTCTGTGTTGCTGTTCATGAATAAGAGCATTTAGGTGGGCGGAAATTTCTGCCCATTTGCACCCCCAGTTTGGGCTGTATCTGGACTTTGGGGTATTGAGTTCTAGGTGATTGAGTTCTTCCAGGGTGCATCTGAACATGGCAGTATCAGCGGTGTATTTGCATGATGCGAGGTGGAGTGTCTTGTTTATTAATTCAAATTTAAATTTTCCCAAGTTTCGATGGGATCTGATGCAAATGGGGTTGTATATTTTGGGTTTTTTGCTTCATGCTCAACCCAGTTGGAGATTTTGGGGAGTTTTATATTCTCCATATATAGCTTCCTCCAGGGCGATGTCTGCATTTGCATCCTGGTTGGCGTGAGCTGCACCAAAACTAGATGGTGGTCAGAAAAATTAATTTTTTAGTAGAAAAGTTAGAAATAAGCGAGCAGCAGGATTTTGGTATGAGTATGTGGTCAATGAGGCTCATCAAGATGAGCGTTCCCTTGCGTATGCTGGGGCGGGTCATGTGGGGAAGGAGTGGAGACCTGGGGGGGAGGGTGTCATACAAGCCAAGGGATGCCTTCATTGCGCAAAACTTGACGTGTCACAGTGGGTATCCCTTGGGGTTTGGCCATCAGTCCGTAGTGGGGTCATCCCAACAGGATGGTATCCAGTGGGAGGTTGAGCATCAGGATGGATTCAAGGAATTGATTCCTCTCAGGTGTGGTGCATGGTGCATAGATACAGGCTATCAATATTGTGACCTCTTGGTTTGAAATCCTTGTGATTAGGATGCAGCCATCTAAGTGCGATGAGGACTTGACAATTATAATTTTGTTATTAATATGGACGACCACACCACGGTGGGACGTCCATATCAACTGGGATGGTGTGACCCTGGCTGCCCAGGATCCCTCTTCCCCTGTAGACAGTGGGTCTCTTGGATGGCTAAGATGTCTACTGGGGGTTTGTGCAGGAAGTCCAGCTTTTTGGCTCAGGACGCTTGAGACCTAGCTCCTGCGATGTTTAGCATCCTTATTGACACTGAGGTGCCCGCGGCGCCTCAGGAGCGGTTGGGCGGGCCTTCCAGCCCTAGTCCCCACTCATTGCCCTAGACTTGCTCCGTGTGATTGGGCCAGTCCACTCCAAGGCCTTTTCTGACTCCTTACCTTGTGATGATTTCATGTGGGTGTTGCTAGGTTTGGGGATTGTATTAAGCTTTTCTGCATATGAATTTGTATGATTTGAATTGGAGTGCTGATTTCTTTCTGCTGTTTTGGGGTTCGTTTTGAAGCTCTGGGCCCTGTTGGCTCATCCATAGTGGATTCAAAAATGTCCCAGTATTTTTATTTGACTGGAGTCATGTGGTGATTCTGTCAGCTTGAGAAAATATTCTGCATGGGCTGTCCAAACTAACTGTTTGGCTCTGTTCACATCCTCCATGGTTGCTCTGGCTTGTGAATTGTGTTCTGATTGGCTGGTTCAGCCGATTTCCTCTCTGTCCATCTGGATTTGGCTCAGGTCAATGGAGGAGGTCATGAGAGATGCAGCCTTGGCTGCTTCCCTCTTGTGGGCCTTCTGCACCTGTTTGCATAATTTGGGTGAGATTGGGTCTATGAGGATGTAGTGTCCATCCTCTCCCCAGAGGAAAGTTTGGTTTGCATCAACCATTCTTCTGAAGGTCTCCTCACCATCATCCATGGCGTCATCGCAAAAGTCTGGGGCCATGATGCCCTCCTTCATGGGGCATGCATGCGCCATGTGCCCCAGTGTGGTGCAATGATTGCAGATGGGTGGTGCGCGTTCTGGTGTGACCCAGGAAAAGTTTTGACATTCCCCCATCTGGGAGGTGAAACACCATGTGTGTGGGATTTTGGTCAAGTTTGCGGCTACATTGGGGACTGGGTCAATTACAGTAATTGCCTTTCCTGTGCACAGGTTCAGCATCAGGCGAAAATGCTGTAATTCTAGTTGTTTTATTTCTCCATAGCTCTGAAGGACGAATTTGAGCTCTTCCTCGATTAGCTTATGGGGAAGAAAAGTGGGAAGCGAGTCAGAATAGATAAACAAAGTGTTTGCTTTGTTCCATCTGGTGCGCGTGGTGCGCACAATTCATTTGGCCTGGGGAGGGTTATTTTGACACAGACTTTTGCTGCAGCGTCTGTATCTTTTTCAGTTTTGAAGCCCATATCAATGCAGCCATGGTGGATGGTGTGGGTGGTAACATATACCGCGTGGGGAAAGAGGGAGGCCTGTGCCTCACCTACCTTCTTTCACAGAGTTTATGGAATCTACCCCTAAGAAAAGTCAAAGCCCATGTTCCACTTTTGATAGGGGCTGTACGTACTGTATTTCCATGTATTGGTTTTGTTTTGTGGTAAACTCCACAAACCTGGGCGGTGTTTGGGTTTAGGGTTTTCTGCCGGCGTTGGCTCCCAATCCCCCTCCAGGGCGTTTTTTGCCCTTGGGTGAACCATTTTGGCCATTGCCCAATATGACTTTCACCCAGTTTTGTTGGGTTTTATTAAATTTCGCTCATCTCACCTGTGTGATTATCAAAATTATCTGCTTGAATCGAATCTTGGTAACTGATGTTATTGTTACAGGAAAGAAAAGCGCAATATTAACAGTCTTATATACTGTGGTTTTATATCTGCATTATCTTAAATCTCAATATCTAAAGGCTTAAGATTTTAAAGCCCTTCAAGCTATTATCACTTCTGGCTTTTTAAATCATTAACCACTATAGAGAAGCATGTTTCATGATTCCCTTAAATTATGTCTCTTAATAAATTGTAAACTATAAGCTTTTACATGCATACCTTACAAAAAGAAATTCTCTCTCAGATATGTGTAGCTTAAATAAGCCTTATAAATTCAAAACTAAGGATTTAATATTTATCCCTGATTTTGTCTACTTGCTTATAATGGCGTTAAATGCTGTGATATATGTCTTTGATTAGATGATAGTTGAACAACTAAGATCAGGATTTTTTAGAATGAAAATTACCTAATATTATTAGAGTTCCCCAAATCTGTTTAAGCTATGTCACTACATGTAATTATTTTTAGAACTTAATTAAAGAACTATTGCATCTATTATCTTTACAAAGAGTTTGATGAATTGACAGATATGTCACCATATTAAAGGAATCAAATGCTTAAAAACTATTAAAATGACTTCCATTTGATTGCTTCATTTTATTATATAGAATTGCAACCCTTCTGGATCGATAATAAGACTAAATTATTAAAGATCCTTTATATATTGAATTATTTTAGCTTAATTTTAGGATTAACACCAGCCATTCATTTTACACTACTTTACTGAGTTCCCAAGTTATTGTTTAAAGTTCTGTTATAGATATTAATATTTTCTAGATAAATTGAAAAACTGAGTAATTTCAAATCAGCTTAAAGTAACCTATTGCACTCTAGAAGGTAAATGGCGCAGTGCAAGGCCATTGTGGCATTAACATTCTTTCAGAAAATCTTTTTTATTTATAAAATATCATATTTTTACTTGTCCTCTTTTTTAAGTTAATTTGATACCCTGAAATAAAATCCAAAGATAAAATTATTTCTCATCATGATAATCTAAGACATCATCTATCTTAGTCAGCGTATATTATAATGGTTGCAAAGGTCTAAAAGAAGAATTTTCATCCATTTAAGGGTGTGTTAATACCTTGTGGAAGTTCCATTATAAGGACACAGTCAACATAGATGCTTTGAAATAGAATGTTCTAAGGGTTATGTGAGGAGTGTTATAGTTTAAAAGCATATATAAAGACCCCTAACATACCAGAAGTCTGCAATGGGGAAAACCATCAGTCTACCGGGGCAACCCTTAGGTGAGAAGGCAGGGATGGCAACAATTTATTCAAGTTTTAGCTGTTGGTTTTTGCATGTGAATGGATTGCCATGGTGTAGGAAAATGTTGTACATATCATGCCACATTGTAATTGATTGACTGGGTGATTACAATTCCTAGGTGTGCGTGACGTGCTCTATGGATTGAAAGTAAGGCTTAATGATGTTTGCCTTTAACAGAGCAAAATTTTCATGGTACTTGAGGGATCAATGGATTAAAATACCAACTCCATAACTGTCGATAGTATGTTGTGAATGATGGTAGGACTTGCAGGATTGATTTTAAAATCCTGATGCTATAAATTGTAAGGTAAATACCACAGATTGGAAAATATGTAAGCAATAGTGTCGTGAATCATGATAATCAAACAGATGTGAGCAGTATTTGAACCTCAACCAAATTGCAACTCAGTCATAGAAGCTCAACCAATTCAATGAGCACAGAGACTGACTTGAACAATGGAATCCAAAACTGGTGAAAGGAAACTCAACTTCTGGAAGGACCCGTTGATTATACTAACAAAGGCGCCTAGTCAGCTGGTGAAGATCTTGCTTTTCAGAGGCCCCAAGGATTGGACACCCTGGCAAAAGAAAGGCAAATTCAAAGAAAACCCTTGCTACCTGCCACATTGTCAAAGAAGTCACCCTACCCTACTTGTTCCTGATAATCACGCCAAGTCCCCCTCAGGTAAACCTGAATATCTCAGCAGCCTATAAATATCTTTGAATTTTGATTAATAAAATAATCTTCTGATTTCCTATTTATTTTCACTAGTAATTATTTTGACTGTGTTTACAGAAGACTTTACCTTCCCAAAGCAAACAGAGTAGCCTTAATGAAGAAAATCATTGAGAGATTACCTTAGGGAACTAGTCCCTAAAAGATTCAGCTGGAACTGCATATAACTAATAATTTAACAGCCTTAAAGGCCCTGACCTTCATAAAGGATAACAAATACCTACAAAATGGTACCCTCTTCCAGACACTTCTAAGGCTACCCGTTGAAGACATACTTTCATGTTTAATACCAGAAAATAAGATGAACAATATAAAGTAACTAACTTGACTGCTTTGTTGCCCATCGCAATTTCCTGCACAGATGTTCCTTGTAATTTTGTCAATGAAATGGCTAACCAAAATATCTAAGTGCCCATTAAATTCCCTGCGCTGATGCTTCTTGCTGTTTCTTCAATAATTTGGGTATCTAAATGCCTAGTGCCCATCTCAATTTCCTGCGCCAAAGCGCCACAATTTTCTAGTAATAAAGTTGAAAAAATCAGAGCCAGGTAAACCCAACAAGAAATTCTCAAATTTAATTTTGAGGCTGTGCTGGAACACTCAACAAGCCATATAAAGCGACCAAAGCCTCTGAATGCCTCGCTGCTATGCTTTCTAATGCTGAGACAACCAACTGTTAAACCTAGCTAGCTGAATCAGCTGATTCATTGCCAAATTTCTTTTACTCTGCTAATGAGACGAAAGTCTTAATGAAACATGTGGGTTAACTGAGCCAATCAGCCTTGAAACCAATTCACCCTCTCTCACCACTTTATTTTATTTTAAAACATCTAATTATTATTACTATTTTTTTAAAAAAAATTTAGGATCTCCTGTCAACTTCAGAGAATTATAATTCCTGATAAACTTAAAAACCTTCTAAGGATTTTAAGAAACTGCCACCTGATCGCCTCCTTAGATTTACGCCAAGCTTTGCTTAGTTCTCCTGCTTTTGCCTGCCTGAAAATCTGCCCAACCAATATAACTTAATATTAAATTACAAAACCAGGCTGAATTTGTGATTGCCAACAAGACCTTTATATGAAGAAACACCATTTGAGGATTGGTTGGAAACCAATAACTTAAGCTCACAACCAATTTAAATCCAAACTCCAACCTTCCAACAATGTTTATTTCCTGCTTTTGGATTTAAAGGTTCAACCAATTTAACATTTGAATGCTATGATTCAGCATATTTTTATGCCAATATAAACCAAAAACCCGAAATTCCATTCAATACTGGCCATCTATATGATTTAACGGCTCAACTGCCCATCTCCTGCATTAAAACTGCCGTAATTAATAGCCAACCCATTTAGTTTCAAAGACTTACAAATTTAGCTTCTAATGTCGGCCAACAATTTTATTTAAAAAATTTAATCAGATTATATCAAGGATCCAAAGATTTAACTTATGTAATTCCACCCATTTAAGTCAAAAGCTAAATCACCTGATTTAAAATATGAACTAGATTATTTAATTCAGACGCCCAATCCTCTATATCAGTATCATGTCATGGGCCCACAGCCCCATTTACCACAGTTAGCATTTATGTTGTTTGACCCCTTCCTATGGTGAGGTATGTTCATTGTTTTTTTTTCATTCTCACAGTCAATCACTTTATGGAATAAACAAGGCTATCATAAGTAACCCCTACTAAAATGAATTCATACTTCTTGCTGAAACAGGTCTTCAGTTGCCACAGAAGCCCCAGTGTGCTGCTATCTGGTAAGTGTTCTGATTTTATTCCAGTGTGGTTGCCAATCTTAACTCTCTAATGGGCACTTTCCAAACTTTCACAACTTATCATTTGGCTACCAATGGAGATTTAGAACGAGCAAACAGTCCCTTAGTTGCCATTCTTTGCAAGAAGTCATCCCTCAATCCTTCAAGATGTAATGAATACTTAATAGAGTCATTATCTTATCATGTTAGTTATCATTGAATCATTCAGATAACACCTTTCTGAGACCTTTATTATTTAAAAATAATATTGCCCTCTAGTGTAGCCTATATTCAAAACCTGCACACCAGAAATCACTGACTTGGCTATGTGAAGATTGACCAGCGGATATTTATGTTACAAGTGTTAGAAGCTAGATCCATGGATACTATCTGACAGAGGGAAGCTGATTAATGGAATTCCTGGAAGCTAATCCTGTCTGAGTTCCAATTGGGGACCTTAATATCTTATCATCACCATACTGGGGGACAAATAAATAAACTTAAAACTTCTGGTTATGTCCTTACCAGGTGATCTACCATCAGGGTCCCAAATATTGAATTACCTCTGAGAATCAGGTGCCATTTTAGGTCAGGTAGATGCTAGGTTCCTCAAAAATTGTGTCCCTCATAAGCAAGACCTTAAAGGGAACATTGTTTGGAATCATAAGAATTGGACAGGGATGAACAGGATTCAAACCTGAACTAATTTGCAACTCAGTCATAGAAGCTCCAAAAATTCAATGTGCTTTGAGAATGGCTTGAGCATTGAAATATAAATGAACAAAAGGTAACTTAACTTCTGGAAAGGACCCACCTTGTCTAATAACAAAGGCTCTCATCAGCAAGTGAAGATCTTTCTATTCTTTGGCCCCATAATTGGCTTCTGATAAAAGAGAGTCAAATAAAAAACTTTCAGACAATTACAAGTCTGATTGTGTATTAAAAATGTTTCAGTTAGAAGTAAGGATGAAAATAGGACAAAATCTTCCAAAAGGCTCTGGTCAATTCACAGTGGAAACCTTTGAATCGGGGCAATAAATTTATTAATAAAACTTGCCCAAATACCATGAGTTTGTATCAGATTGCTCAAAAGTCAGCCAAATCCATGGAGCCCATCGGTGCTCCACCCTAGGCTCAGCTAATTCAGTACAATCTACCCCGTGGAGACTGGCCCCTCTTATAGAGTTGGAAAGGTTAAGCAAGGTGAAAATATTTTTCACCTTTATGGTTGGACTAAATTTAATAAAAATAACTTCCTCGCAAGTTCATCATCCTGGTTGAGCTAACCCCTGGGGCAACTAAAAACATATAAAAAATACATTTTTTAGTATTTTAGTGTTTATTTATCTTTATTCTCAGTGGTTTCAATCCCCTAATTGTTGGAGTTTAGGCCCAAAAATGCACTAGTGAGCTTAATAAAAGTCTAAAATACAACAAGTGGTGCTCACTACAAGGGCAGTATATACCAACAAATCTCTGTTTAAAAATGACAAAAATAGAACCAAGGCTAGCTGCTTTAGAGCAACAAATAGCATGTACTTTGTCTCGCCTCAAAGGGCCTGAGCAGCATTCTTCACAAGGCCCTTATGGGCGCTCACTTAATATTCTCTACTCTCCGCTCAGAGACAGTTCACACCTGGTTAGGGCAGTGTTACATCCTTCCTGTTCATTTAAGAATAAGAGATGTAAGGAGCGACTGACCATTAAAAAATCAAGTATATCCTTCTCTGCTTGAGTCGCGTGGCTCAAGAGATAATGGTTCCCCATATGACTAGACTTATCACCTGAGAGGAGTTTAAATAAACAATTATTTTTGAATTTTTACTCACAGAGTTTACAATGGCAAAGATAGGACTTTATGTGCCTTAGCTTACAAGAGAGAGAATTGAACACCTCTTTTGTAGAGCATTTTTATAATAAAGCTCAACCTTTTTTGATTTTTAAAATGCTCCCACTCAAGGAGCTATTGCTGCTGTTTTGGCTGGATTGGCGCCTCATCCCTCTTTGTCCATGCATATTCCTTCTGTCAAGCGTTCTTTCAAAAATATAAGGGATATCAAGGAGGCGTTACTAGCATTGGTTGTTTTCTACGGACATAATAAAATGCAAGGAGCTATGAGACAAACAACTACTAAAACCCTCAAGCCTCTTCTATGGGGCTGTTTATCCTTTAAAATCTGCTCCCATGAAGCTCTTATTACGAGATGCGCCTCCCCCATGTGAGGATATGCAGAGGTTACTAGCAGTGACAGGGCAGCTCTCCTCATCTTCTGATGTTTTCAAAGCTCCGCCAGCGAAGAAATCTAACACTTTGCCTTGCTCTCCTCCTTCTTCAGAACAGACTTCCAAAGTGTCTGAAGTGTCACGTCTCACTAAGGAGCTATCTATATCCCCATCAGCATCACCTCCAACTGTACCTCGACCAGAACAATGGCCATGGGACAACCCAAACCTATCCCTTCAAGAGCAAAAGGAAAAGCCATTACACTTCCAACGCCTCCCTCATAAGTTGTGCAGCTACAATGCTCCCTTCAAAAGTCAAAAGGGTAGATGAGCGCCAAAAAGTCCTCCCATGTGAGGAAATCAAGCCGATTTCTCAGCCCTCTCTTAGCAACTTGTTGAGGTGCATTGGCAATCCCACTGATGACGAATCTGAAAGGGTAGAAGATGCAGGTTATTTTGCCTTGGGAGCCCCAATAAAAGTGAAAATTCCAGATAGGTTGAGACCTGAAATATTGATATAGCCATAATACCCCTGACGCACCTCTCTTCAAAAAAGTTGTTATGGTTTTCTGAGGTGAATGATACCACCAGTGATAATGACCAGATTATTGGTTTAGTGATCAAGTTTAACCAACAAGTTCATACCCTCAAATATATAGAAGATAAATACTCACTATGGCTCAACGCCTTTCCACAACTCTCCATTTGAAGAAAGTTCTCGCCCTCAGCCCTACTTTTTGTAGCATGATAACAAAGGTAGAGGTTGTCATAAATAAGGTATGAGTTCTAGCCATCATTGACATGGGTGCTCTAATGAACGTGGTCTCTTTGGAGCTCATCAACAAAATTAAGTTGGTGCCTGACTTGGAATATTACAAGAGTTTGGAACTGCGGGGCCCAATAAACTTGTGAGCTATTGGAGCCTACTCTTCTCTACCCATACAGATTTGGAAACTCTACTCTCTGCCCCTGATATGGCATTATACAATAAAGAATACAGCCTACTCATTGGCACTCAACTAATGATTGAGTATTGTCAGGATAGGGTAGCTGAGGGTAATAGTTCCTCTAAAGCGTACCAAAATAGATGGGATAAATTGTCCTACAGCGAGCAGACAGCGGGGAGAGCTGGGAATCCTAAATCTAGGGGCTGGTAACTTGCTATAAGCTTGGGAATAGTTGACAAGGGACCTATTGTATTAAAACCTATGAAGTTGATGGCCGGAGAGTAGCTTTCTGGACAGAGCTCTATAAATAAGTAAAACTAAGAACAAATTGGATATAAAAATGAAACTTTATTTGAGAAAAAGCGCGGATATTTATAGGCGAGGTTTTCCTCCTAATCCTTTCAGGGTAGCTAGGTCCTCCACCGGCAAGAACTTCAGCATCCTGATGTTAATCAGGTGGGGAGTTGATGGCAGGCTTTCTTTTAACAAATTGATTAGGGGATGGAAATAATGCTCCGTGAGAGGAAAATTCAGAGAGGTATCAGAGGTAGGGAAATTTAAACTTTATTGATTGGGAGCTGGTCAAATCCCAACAACACCTCCTTCAAGATTTTGCCGAGGGGGATAGTACTTTCTTAGAAAATGGCTATGGACGCGATTAACTACAAAGCCAGTACCAGTAGCAGCAATAGAGTATTCAGGTCCCCTATGGTGTATCACCTGATAAGGACAAGACCAAGTGGTGGCAAGCTTATGGGTCCTGCCCCAGGGCTATGGTGGTAGAAAAAGACTAGATCTCCTAAAGAGTATTCAGGGGGCGCAGGTCATTGCTCATTGGCTCGAACCCCTTCTCTAAAATTGGTAGTTTTTATAGAACCATTAGCCATAGCTTGAAGACGTATGATCTCATCAGTTAGCTATTGCAGGGTAAGCTCTACATTGCTTAGATTAGCTGATACAATGATAGGTTGAAGGCTGGAAGGCAAAAGCGGCTCACGCCCATATAGGGCTTGGAAAGGGATATCTTAATCATCCTGTGATAGCTAACTTGGTAGACCAATAAGGCACTAAGGAGAAAATCATTCCAATGAACAGGGTCTGAAGCAGCTAACTTTCGTAAAATGGAAATTAAAGGGCCCTTAGCACGCTCTACCGCGCCATTGGTGGCGGGGTGATATGGTGTAGTGAAGAGATTCTTTATACCTACAAAGAAGTTTATTACTGGACTACAGAGGAGATAAAATTTTTGCCATTGTCTGATAAAATTACCCGCAGGCAACCGTGATAGGAGAATACATGTTGGTATAGGAAGAGGGCAGTAGCTCTAGCAGTAGCATGAGGGACTGAATTGGCCTCAACCCACTTGGTTAAATGGTCAATGGCAAGGATAATATAGCGATGTCCATAGACACCCACAGGTAATGGCCCTACAACATCGATACTAACAGTATCAAAAGGGGCCCCAGGGGCTACGAGCTCAAATTTAAAGTGGGGATTAGACTTGTCCTGGGAATGACAGGTGAAGCAACATTTCAAAACATCATTAATGGACCCGGTCATATTCTCCCTGTAGCATTTGTTTTTAGCCACTCAAGGGTTTTCTTTATAGCCCCATGTCCAAGGGTTTTATGGGCTTCCATGATAGTTTCAGTATGAAGGGAAGGGCGGAGATAGGGCAGAAAAGAGGTGCCAACCTGTTTTAAAACACTATCAATGACTTTAGTTTTAGCATCCATATGTCTTAATCGGGCTTGGATATCTGGAGATTCTTGAGGTCACAACCTAGGATGAGGGAGAAGCTCAAAAAGTTGACCTTTTTCAGGAATAGTTACATATAAAATAGGGAGGCGGGATAGCCCATCCATATTTTGATGAATGGCGCCGGCTCTGTGAACAATCAAAAAATCATAATTTTGGATCCTGGGGGCCCAGCGAGCTAACCTCCCATTGGTATCTTTCATTTGACAAAGCCAACTGAGGGAGGAATGATTGGTAACTATTGTAAAATGTTTACCATACAAATAGGGGCGGAAGTGTTTGATAGCAAGTAAAACTTCCAGGCACTCACATTCAGTTATTGAGTAATTCCGCTCTTCCTTGGTTAACTTCTTGCTAAAATATGCAACTGGGTGGTCAACTTGGTCTTGGTCTAACTGGAAAAGGATGGCGCTTACAGCAGTGTCACTGGAATCAGTGAAGAGAACAAAAGGTTGCTCAAAGTTAGGATGTATTAAGACAGGGGCTGATGACAAAGAAGTGCATAGGGAATCGAAGGACTGTTGTTGCTCAGGGCCCCAAAAGAAGGGCACATTTTTGTGTAAGAGTTCAACTAAGGGCTCAGCAAGATCAGCGAAGTGAGAGATAAACTGGCGGTAGTAGCCCACCATTCCCAGAAAGACTTGGATGTCTCACAAATTCTTTGGAGCGGGCATGCGTTCAAGGCAGAGACCTTATCTGGGATGGGGAAGATACCTTACCTCGTCACCTTGTGTCCTAAGAATTCCATTTCTCATTCAAAGAATTTACATTTAGAAGCTTTTAATTTCAAGGAGGCCTCCCGTAGTCACTGAAATACCTGAAAAAGATGATCAAGATGTGCAGTAAATGTTTGGGAGAAGACAGTGACATCATCAAGGTATACTAACAAATACATGAGTTTAAGGTCCCCAAACAACTGGTCCATAGCCCATTGGAAGGTAGCAGGGGCATTGCATAACCCCTGCGGCATACGGGTGGGCTCAAACAACCCTCCATGGGAGATGAGGGCACACTTGGCATAATCCTCAGCAGAAAGAACAATCTGCCAATAGCCACTGGCCAGGTCCATTGCAGAAATATATTTGGGAGCCAGATAAGGAGCGTAAGGAGTCATCAATAAGGGGTAAAGGGTAGCTGTCCTTGCGCGTAATGGAATCCAATCGTTGATAGTCCATAACAACATGATGGCTCCCACCCTTCTTTTTAATCAACAGGAGAGGGGAGGACCAGGGACTATGTGATGGTTGAAGGAGGCCAGAATCGAGCAATTGCTTTAATTCAAGGATAACCTGGGCTTCTTCAGTTTTTATTTTTTATAAGATCAAGAGCGAAAAGGAGCAGCATCTCCATTATTGACCTGGTGTTGAACGCCTTTCATATGGCCATAATTGTGAGGGCCCAAGGAGAAAATATCTGAGTACTCATTGATCAAAGCTTCAGCAGCCAATTTTTGTTCAGCTGACAAATCAGGGCCAATTTGTATGGGCATTGCAGCAACCACAGAAGGCTCCTCTAAACCAAAGTCATGAAGGGTCCCAACGCCATGAACCTCCATCACCTGGTCATAAGGCAAGAGGCGGATGTAAGCAATAGGTTGATTTACCTCAATGACTTTAAGACTAGAGGTTGGCTAAAAGAACAGTGATAGTGCCTTGATAAGCAGGATCTAAAACCCCTGGACAAGGGAGAGCTTCAATTATGGAAGGGTTAGGTAAACTAGAAATCTTGAGCAAGTAATTAGGAAGGGGGAACCAACTGGATCCCAGTGTCTACCAAGATTTGGGCCTTCGGTGGTATGGTATGGACTTAGGAAGAATGTAAAGGCATCCCCTCCTCAACCTCGACCATGGAAGGAGGCAACTTAACTTTGGACCCAACACAAAATATTCTAAATGCTCAATGGAATCAGAAGACTTGAGCAGGTATGTCCTTAACTTCCACTTCCCTTTTTCCTTAAGAGCAGAAGTTAAAAGTAAAGGGACACTGTATCCTAATATTGAAATGAAATTACCCTTAAAGTTAATAGTGGCAGCATGTTCCATAAAAAACCCAGTGCCCAATAGGAGGTCATAGCTATTGTTATCCAAGGCTACAGCAGGGATAGAGACTGTAGGCTTCCTAACTTTAAAACAAGTGGGAGAAAGCACCTGTAGCTCGAGCATATGCAGTACCAGCGGTCCCATATTCTGATGAATAATTAAGATCAGGCTGAATCTTAATTTTTCCAATTAGTTGAGAAGAAATGATGTATATTAGAGGGCCAGATTCAACAATAGCGAGAATCTTCACCTTGTGAACCATCACTTCAATGCGGTTTACCATCACTCCCCACTAAGCTGGGATAGAATATATAGCTGCAGGGGCCAACTTAGAAAGTGGATTAGAAGAAATATCGCTAAGTTTAATATCAATGGAAGGCTCAATAGGGGTTTCCTCTTTAGTAGCACTAGGGCCAACAAGGTCAACAGAAACAGTATGAGCTGTTTGTTCTTGAGGCGCAGTAAAGTTGTCATCATAAAGAGCCTCTCGCCCTATTCTGACCCCTCTTTTGCTTTCTCTTCGGCCATTTTCGTCCAACAATGCTGAATGGTGTGGTTGCAATGACCACAATAGGTGCAGTTGGGCCAAGCTCAATTTCTCCAAACTCATTATTGTTCACTACATGAATTTGAGGACATGAGGCTGAAGCAGAAGCAGAAGTAGCAGTAACTACAAAAGTAGGAATTTCAATAAGGGCCTCCTTAATATCTAAAATAGAAGTAAAATTTTGTTTAATTGAAGTCATGTGAAGATGGAGCTGCGAGTTAAACTCTAAAGCGGACAGGATGGCAACAACAGCATCATCAAGGGTGAGGCGGTTATTAGTTACCAATTTTTGAGCCTCAGCGTAGAATTAAGCAGCAAAATCTGCGGGAGATTCGCCACGTCCTAACTTAATACTCATAAAGGCCTATCTCTGATTTTCCAAGGTGAGATCACTACCAAATTCTTTAATAAGTGCGGCCTTAACCTTAGCCCAAGTGCTGCATCTCATGAGGTGGGGTACCATAATTCCTTGGGCAGAACTACTAAGGCAAGAGGACAAGTATTTAAACTTTTATTGATCAGGAGCTTTCTTTATCTCTTTCTCAAAAATAAATAGAAATGAAGCAATACTTCCTTCCCCCAGGGTGAACTTGTCTTTAAAAGAAGGTTTAAACGTAGTTCTCATGGGAGCTGAAATAACATTAATGCCCACTGGGCAAAATCGATTGATTTTATATAGCTCAGATTCGGATGGAGGCACAGGATTCTGATTTAAATCAGCTTTTTGTCTGAATGGTTCAGATCATCTTGAAGAGCCCCAATTTGAGCATCTAGGGAATCAGTAGATGTTTTTTGTTGAAGTTTGTTATATAATGATTCCATTCCAACATGTAGATTTTGAATTAGGGATTGGAGCTTGTAATTATCTCGCTCCAACCTATTAATTTTTTCTTTTTGGTGAGTTAAATCATCAGTGAGAGAATTGTAAAGATGGTAAATGTTGTATAACCCTTCCTTAATGGCATCAACAGTAAGGTTTGAATCAATAGGTTCTACAGATAGAGATAGCCAACAGCTTCCAGAAATATTTTCAAGGTTTTGTTCAAGAGCAAGAAGGCAGCTATTTGAGGAAGGATCATCTGAAGGGGAAGGTAAGTGCACAGTCAGACCTGGAGGACCAGGAGGGCCAGGGGCCCAGGGGGCCCACGAGGACCAGGATGCCCATAGCCAGGGGGGCCAGTTGTCCCAGGTGGCCCTTCACTTCCATCATGACCAGAGGGCCCCATCACTCCGGCAGGACCAGCTGATCCTCGCTCCCCAGGGGGACCTGGGGGACCCACAGGACCAGGAGGTCCTGGAATCTTGGGCACGCCTGAGACATTAAATGCTGGTTAGATTGCTGATTTAATCTGACTTATTCGTTCAAAAGTTTGTTCAGTAAAAGCATTAAGTTGGCTGGCGATGTTGGTAATGGCTTGTTGCAACCATCTTTCAATAATTGTGGGGGTCTCAGTAAATTAGAAAGCTACTTCCTCGCAAAGCAGGCTAGCCACTACCACATATAGTTGAGAGAGTTGGTTTTGAATAGAGATAAGTTGGTTGCGATTTTTAAGACTAGTCTCACAGTAATCCCTTACAAATGAAGAAACCAAGTTGTAGAAATATAAAATGTAGGAGTGTAACTCTTGTGACAAGGTAAACTGTCTTAAGGTTTCCTGATGGTGGATCCCCACCATTTGGATTAAATGTTGAAGGACAAGGTGTGAAAATCATTTTAAATATTGCTCTGTGCGGGATACCCCTAATTCAGAGTCGGGTAAGGTGGCAGATTCATATAGCACTCGCATATTATCAGGAATGGCAGAGGCTTGGTTACTATTGGAGCGATCTCCAGGGAAAATAGCGCCTAGAAGTGATTGATTAATACTACCAGTGACACCTGTAGGTTGAAAATGATAGTTTGAGGTTTTAGGGCTTGAATAGAAATATTGAGCATAGCACAGAATTGCATAAATTGGGTTTGTTGTTCTCATGGTTGCGATTTCCATTGGAAGTTACCCTTTGGGTGACGCTGGATATTTCAGTAAGTGGTTAAGTAGAGTCTTGGTGAGAATCATCCATTGTGAAAATATTTATTGACCAGGTAGCTCAAGAGAGTACCTGCCAGGGAGCACCAATTATTTTATCAGGATAGGGTAGCTGAGGGTAATAGTTCCTTTAAAGCGTACCAAAATGGATGGAATAAAATGTCCCACAGTGAGCAGACAGCGGGGAAAGCTGGACATCCTAAATGTAGGGGCTGGTAACTTTCTATAAGCTTTGGAATAGGTGACAAGGGACCTATTGTATTAAAACCTCTGAAGTTGATGGCTGGAGAGGAGCTTGCTGGACAGATGCTCTAAAATAAGTAAAACTAAGAACAGCTGGAGATAAAAACGTAACTTTATTTAAGAAAAGGCGCGGATATTTATAAGCAAGGTTTTCCTCCTAATCCTTTCAGGGTAGCGACATCCTCCACCAGCAAGATCTTCTGCATCCTGATGTTGATCAGGTGGGGAGTCAATGGCGGGCTTTCTTTTAACACATTAATTAGGGGACAGAAATGATGCTCTGCGAGAGGAAAATTTGGAGAGGTATTGGAGGTAGGGAAATTTGAATTAAATTGATTGGGAGCAGGTCAAATCCAAACAAGTATTATGGAATCATTTATTAATAAAACATGTATTTCTCTACCCTCTAAGTATGTTGTTCCCATATTCTTCACCAACGATTAGCTTAAGAAAAAAGAATACCTGCGTCCTTGAGTACCCTTCCTCCACCCTCGCTCTTATTTATATCACGTCAGGAAGAAATACAAAAATGCTGCCTGACTTCGTAGATGCTTTAGTGGACATTCCAATGTAAGCACCAGAGGAGGTAGTATTCAAATCGGATTAACAAAGTTGATAGACACCAAAATTACTATGTAAATCCCCCGCAACTGCCTTCTTCACTTAGCAAGCATTGATGGGATAAGTCCTTTTGAACTTCAGGTGTTTCTGGGTATCCTAGACCTATCTTGTCAGTGACATATCAAGCTTCTGCTGGGAAATCTCACTAACAAGAAATTGTTATACAGAAGCATTGGCAGATCAGAAAAGCCCTGTTACTTACCATTGAGGACATCCACCTAGTCCACTATATTGGGTATGTTGGACATTTGCCCTCTCAGCTCCAGAGGAAGAATTTCTTGGATCAAAATTTTCCTAAACAGGGAAACGTTGGCCATTTAAGAGTTTGTAATGATCTAGAATGCGATTTAATTAAGCATAATGATGATTTTGAGGATATTGGCCAAAAGACCCTAGCCAATTCTCAGTGGAACCCCATTAGTTGGGTTAACAACGCTTTAAAACCTGCATGGGCAACTAATGTAAAATCTAGAGGTTGTATTACTCTGATTCTGTAAGAGATCATGAGGTGACCATCAGAAAGGTATGCCCTCAACTACCATCAGGTCCTTCAAGGCACCTACACTGTGACCCCCCTTTTTATAGGCGTGGTGGAGGTCCCCCAAGGTGAAAGTATTTTAACTGGTGGTGATTGGTTAGAGTACATTTAAACATTACCGCATGGATACATTTTGTCCCAAAAACAATCCCAACTATTTTTTAGTACTAGATGGTCAACAATCCCAACTATTGTTCTGACAAAAAGAGTAACTCAAATTCCCACAATATGATAGGAAGCTTACATATTTCCTAATTTGGAATGCATTGAGGATATTCAAAAACTATCCTAAAATTCCCTCCAACCCTCAAAATAGTATAAATACTGATTGGTCAAACTCAAAGAAAAATCACTTTTCTTATGACCCCAATTTACTAACAAAAACGCATAAAAACCAAGTTTTTTATTAGTGAATTTCTATTATATTTATTAAGAATTCCGTGGGATCCAGCAGCGTTAGGTCCAGCGAGAAACTAAAAAGATGGATTCCTACAAAGTCTATGCTAGATATGAGACTACCCACAGACCAAAGGATATGCGCTTTGCCCAATGTTCAGATTTCTGATGAGCAAGATCCCACTGAACTTAATAAAGCTCATTTCTTATTGGAGTCATATAATGATATTTTCTCCAAATCAAATACTTACTATGGCATATGAAGTGCTGTTGCCACACCATTGATGTTGGTGACGCCAAGCCTATTTGATCCAAGAATTTATTGGAAATTAAAAATTTGAGGAGCTTCAGATGAGGATGGAGCTTAAACAGTACTGGACGCGGGGCTACTGGTGCCTTCTCAAGGTCCCTGGTTATCTCTACTATTGCTCATATAAAAAGAAAATGGTGTACATCCATTAGTTATGGACAATTGCAATCTGAATAAACTCACCATGAAGGACAGCTACCCCATCCTGTAAAACAATGATGCTTTGGCCCAACTCTCAGGATCTAAATTCTTCTCTGCCATGGACTTGGCTAGCGGATACTGGCAAATGGACCTTTCTCTGCAAGACCAGGAAAAGTGTGTGCTTATCTTTAGTGATGGTCTCTTCCAAACTACCCATTTACCACAGGGTTGTGAAATGCGCCCGCCTACACCCAACAGCCATGGAACACACCTTTCTGATCTGAAGCTTAGTTGCATAATTGTATATCTTGAAAATATCACCATCTTTTCTCAAACCTTTAATTAACACCTTTCTCATTTAAAGGAAGTTTTCCAACGTTTACAGGCCTCTCACATTAAGTTGAAGCCCATCAAATGTACATTCTTACAAAAGAAATTGTATTTTCTGGGCCACGCCATCTCCTCAGATGGAATCCAGTCTCTCACGTATGAGGTTGAGGAGATATACAAGATACCTGCTCCTATAACCCTTCGCAATATTCAGATGTTTTTGGGTATGATGGGGTATTACCATCGATTGATCCCCAAATTCGCTCAGATCAGTGAGCCCCTCGTACGAATCTTAACTAAATACCACTTTTTATTGGAGAGCAGAACAACAAGCTGCTTTTGAAACGCTAAAAAAGGTGCTGCAGTAACGGCCAATCCTGCGCCACCCCAGTTATAGTAAACCTTTTATTCTGTTTACTGATGCTTCTGATTATGTAGTTTGAGATATCTTGGCTCAACTGTATGAGCATGATGTTGATCACCCCGTTTTATACTTAAGCAAGATGCTCTCTAAGGCAGAACGCAATTATAGCATCACTGAGAAGGAATGCCTGGCCGTCATGCTTGCTGCTAAACATTACTTCCTTTTTTATATGGGACCTCATTTAAAGTGGTTACTGACCACGCCTCTTTAAAAGGGTTATAGAATATGAAGAATCCCACTGGGCAGTTGGCACTCTAGACTTTAAAGCTCCAGCACTATGATATGACCATTTACACCAAGCTGGGACAAGCCATATGAATGTTGATGGGTTGATTTGGCTACCCATCCTTCACTTAGATAATAGTAAAGAGCCGCTACATGATCTCCTAATGACCCATGATGCTTAGGAGGATGGGGACGAACCATTTCAAAAGGGCTAGCTCAACATTCCCATGTCATGAAGGTGGATAATGGGCAGCTATAAAAAAAGTATAAGTAAACTGTTTTCCCTATCTCTGGCCATCTTACCGAGTATCTGTGATCATGGAGTCTCACGCTATCATGGGCCATGGCGGAGTTCAAAAAACCTATGAGTAAATTAAAAAGCTGTATTACTTGGAAGGCATCATGGAGACAATAGATGAAGTCTTGGATGCCTGTCTGACCTGCAAAAAGCAATCCAGCTATAAGACCAGTATCAGTATCAACTGACTACGCCCCAACAACCCTTCCACACCATAAGTTTGGACGTGGTAGGTCCTCTCTATCAGATTACAGGTTCAATCGCTATATCTTGATTGAGATTTATTTCATCAAATGGTTGAAGCTGTTTCTCTCCCCGCTCAGACTGCTAACGCCACAGCCATCTTCTTACACCAATACATCTTCACCTTGCATAGATGACTCCAGGCCCTCCTATGTGATGTGGGAACAAACTTACCTCCCAAGAATTGAAGCCCCTCGCAACCTCCATAGGAGATCAACAATTCTTCTCAGCCCACTATAACCCTTTCACATATGGTGCTGTAGAAAGAGTTAATGGAAACCTGGTCTCGATATTATGCAAAATGGCCACTTCAGACCCTATCCACTGGGATCTTTGCTTACCAGTGATCTCTTGGCTTACCATATTAGCTACCATCAAATACTGAAGTTGTCCCCTTTCTGTGTGTTATATGGGCGAGAACCTTGGGCCAGCATTATTATCCAAGGATATTTTCTATGACAGGACTGACCCTGAGCAAGCCATGAAAGAGTTGGCTCAATACATCATCCAATTACAATCAGAGGCCATGACTAATTTAGAAAAGACTGTTACCAAGGAAGGCTAAGCTGCAAATGAGCTCTAAGCTTCTCTTCCTTTATTCCAAGCATATGAACTTGTACTGTATTACCAAAATTGAATCACTCCAAGAAGTGAGAAGCTCAGTTCTATCTGGGAAGGTCCATTTGTAATCACTTATAAGCGAGGGGATGAGTACTCTATCAAATCTCTGGCTACTGGTGTTGCTTTGAATCATGTCCTTGGCCAATTCTTGCGCCTTTACTATTCCCCCTAACATCCTGAATGGGGTAATGTCAGACAATTACAAGTACAATTATATAGTAAGGTCTTTTGGTTTGAAGTAAGGATGAAAACAAGGACGAAATTAGCCAAAAGACCTGGCCAATTCACAGTGGAAACCTTTGAATTGGGGCAATAAATTTATTAATAAAACTTGGAAAATACCACGAGTTTTGGCTGTTGGATTGCCCCAAATTGTCAGCAAAATATGGGGAGTCCATCAGAGGCTCCTCCCCAGGCCAAAGCTATTTTAGTACATTCTACCCCGTGGAGACTGGCCCCTCTTATAGGGTTGGAAGGGTCAAGCAAGTGAAATATTTTCACCTTTATGATTGGAATAGTTTTATAAAATACCTTCCTTGCAAGTTCATCTTACCAGTTGATCCCCAACCCCTGGGGCAACTGATATATATATATAACAAATTTCTAGCATTTTAGTGTTCAATTAGTTAAAATCATTGGTTTCAATCCCCTAATTCTTGGAGTTTAGGCCCAAAACGCACCAGTGAGCTTAATAAAATCCTAAAATTCAACAAAACCCCTCGCCACCTGCTAGATAAATAGTCACCTTAACCTACTTGTTCCCAATTATCAAGCCAGTTCCCCTTAGGCAAACCCAAATATCTTGGCAGCCTATAAACATCTCCAAATTTTGATTAATAAAATTACCTTCAGATATCCTATTTAAATTCACTAGTGATTTTTTTTCTGTGTTAACAGAAGACCTTGTCTGTGCAAAGCAGAAAGAGTAACCTTAAAGACGAAGTGGCTTTTCTTTCTCATAACAATCACTTTAGTTACTACAATTTGATTCAAACAGCAAATTTGGATAACCACACACAGGAAAGATGGGCGACTTTAATAACAAAAATAATACAACATGGGCGAGCGTCATGGCAAGCGGTGCGCTTAACGGTGCAACTAAGGGCAAGAAACGCCCTGGAGGGGGACCAGGAACCCAATCTGCAAAGAAATCGCAAACTCAGACACCATCTGGGTTTATGGTATTTACTGTAAAGCACGCGCAATACATGTACATTCAATTTAACCAACCTTTGTCAAAGGTGGAACATGGGATCAGACTCTTCCTTGGGGATGAGTCACCGACCCTGTGGGAGAGAACATGTGAGGCATAGCCCTCACTTTTCCCTCACGCGGTGTATGTAGCCACCAACAACATGGGCCATGGCTGGATCGATATTGGTTTCAAAACAGCTGATGAAGCTTATGCCGCAGCAAAAATCTGCGTGGAAATTGCCCTCCCTGAGGGCAAAAAAATTGTGCGCACCGCGCGCACCAGATGGAACATAGCAAAAACTTTGTTCATCTCCTTTGACTCGCTCCCCACCAACCTTCCTTGTAAGGTAATCGAGGAGGAGCTCCACAAAGGTCTTGTGGCCTACGGAGAAATCCAACAACTTGAATTACAGCGATTTTGCTTAATTCCCGACCTGTGCACAGGCAAAGCTATCGCTGTAATCAACCCCTTCCCAGAAGTGGAAGAGGATTTATCTAGAATTCCCCCACAGTAGAATTTCACTTCGCAGATGGGGGCCATTTGGCTGCATTCTGATTTACACTGGAACTCGCACCACCCATTTGCAACCACTGTGGCTCACTGGGTCACAAGGAACATGCATGCCCTGTAAAAGAGGGCTTAATGGAAAATGATTTTTGTGAAGAAGCTATGGATGAAGATAATGATTACTTCGCCAAAATGACTGATGGCCACCACCCATTCCGCTGGGGTGAAGATAGACTATACTCCATCGTGGACCCAGTTACAAGTAAACAGTGTAAAGCAGCACAAAAAGCCCGCAAGAGAGCAGCGGCTGAAGCAGCGGCACACGCGGAATTCGCCATTAACCACGGACAAATTCAGGAGGATATTTCAGATATTCACCAAACCAACCAATCAGAACAATATGCCCAGGTCGAAAATTTTCCACAGTAACCAGACTGAGCCACAAAGCATCATCAGTCATGCACATACTGAGGAACAATGCAACCGCAATTTGGGTGAAATTGCGGTTCACAATGCAACAAAGTTGAACCTCAAAAATATAAAATCTAATTAACAACCCGCATCAAATCAACATGAGACCTGTGCAGGAAAAATTGACGCAAATGCAAAAAACCGCAATTCCCTTGAATCATTGGGTCAGATCAAGGGAACCAACAATGGCAGTGAAAGAGTTGGAGTACAGACGTGGAGCATGGCCAAAATGAGCCACGGTGGGATAGGACCAGAGGGTTCTCCCAACCACTCCTGAGGCGCCACGGGCACCTCAGTGTCAATAGGGACGTTAAATATCGCGGGAGCCAGGGCTCATATGTCCCAAACCAAAAAGCAGCCATTCCTGCAAAAACCTCTTGTAGACATCTTGGCCATCCAAGAAACCCACTGCCTACAAGGGGAAGAAGAATCCTGGTCAACCAGGGTCGCACCATCACAATCAGTATGGACGTCTCACTGTGGGGTGATAGTCCAAAACATCAAAAAATTTAAAATTACAAATTTATCATCACACTTGCACGGTCAAGTCCTGGTAGCAACAATCACATGCCAAGGTGAAATAATTTCGTTAGCATTTATCTATGCACCGTGCACTGCAACTGAGAGAAAAAAAATTTTGAAAAAATTTCTACCCTCACCCTCCCACCAGATATCATCATGTTAGGTGATTTCAACTGCTGGGATAACCACAATACAGATCGATGGCCTAATCCCAGGGGATACCCACCTGGACACATTGAATATCGCACAATGAAGGCATCTCTTGGCTTACAGGGTGCTCTTCCTCCTAATTCACCAATCCTTCCCCATATGACAAGACCCAACATACGTGAGGGACTGCTCATATCAATGAGTCATATTGACCACATCCTCATCCCACAATCCCACCACTCAAGAATCTCCAAATTTACAATAAAAAAGATCAATTTTTCTGATCACCAATTAGTTATGGTGCAGTTAGCGCCAACCCAATCCCACACACAGGTGTCGCCTTGGAGAAAGCTTCACCCAAAAATATAAGATTGCCTGAGATATCTGACTGGGTTGAAAACAAGGCTACAAACCCAGAATTCACAGCCCCATTCACTTCGGATCCCATCAGAACATGGGAAATTTTCAAAAAAGATTTAATCAACAAAACCTGACATATTGCATCACGCAAGTACACCGCGGACACAGCCACAATCAAGCGTACCTTGGCAGAACTAGACCACCTGGAAATAATTACTCCGAGATCTGGCTATAGCCCTAATTGGGGATGCAAATGGGCAGAAATTTAAGCCTGACTTAACAATCTCATCTTTGAACACCAACACATAATCAAAGTATTGAACAAAGGTAAGTTCATAAAGGAAGGCGAAACCTGTTTGCATACTTTTTCTGCCAATTCCACTCCCGCGGAAACCAGCCCATGTGCACACAGGTCTGCAAGACCAACGGCACCATGGCAACTGACCCTGAGGAGGTCAAGGCAGAAGTACACCGCTATTACACTGAATTATATTGCAATATGCCAACAGATCCACAAAAAATTAAAGAAAACATTCAAACTGCTAAGATACAAAGTACACCACCAAATTACAATATACTATCCCTTATCACATGCGAGAAGCTTTGGGAAACAATTCGCGGTGCACCACATAGGAAATACCCAGGGCCTGATGGGATACCTTACAAATTTTACAAAAAATATTTTCAACAAATCGCCCTCCTATTGGCGTCAATGAACCAGAGTTTGTTGGAAACACGCCTATTACCAGGAGGCCATGAATCCTACGTTATAACCTTGTATAAAAAGGGTGACAAGTTGGACCTGGCCAACTGGTGCCCAATTGCACTCTCCAACATTGACACAAAAATTCTAACAAAAATTCTAGCAGCTAGATTAGGCGCAATTGCATCTGACGCCCTATCACCCAACCAGTTTGGGTTTATACCAGGGCGTTCAATTTGGAATAACATTCACCCTGTTGCAAACATTTGCCAATCCAAAGCAACTGGTGCCCTGGTCTTCTTGGATCAGGAAAAGGCGTATGACCGTGTTAGCTGGCCATACCTAAAAGAATGTCTACATGCCTTCAAACTCCCACCAAGATTCATAAAATGGGCGATGCTCCTAACAGAATTTGCAACTATGGCTGTATGCGGCCCTGGATTCCTAACAAACAATATAAAACCGCACAGAGGGCTCAAACAAGGGGATCCCCTCAGCCCACTGCTATACAATTTCAGCTTTGACCCGCTCCTCCGAGTAACTGACTCACGTCTCATGGGGATAACCGCACAAGGACAACCAACAGTCAAGGTACTGGCCTTTGCAGATGACTGCGTAGCAGGTATAGCAAACAATGAAGATGCCCAACAGCTGGAACACACTCTAGAGGAATACTCCAAGGTGAGCAATGCATCGCTCAACAAAAGAAAGACAGAAATCATCCTCTTAGGCAAATACACAAACAATTGGGCCACAACATCAGAACCTCACACCAACACTTGAAGAAAAAACCCAATTATATTACCCATTGCAACACCTCCCACCACCACTCCTGTCCAACACCTTGGAATCTGGCTAGAATCAGGGGGATATGCTAATGAGACAATGGAAAGTAACCTGTTACAACGGGTATCCAAACGCGTTGCCGCCCTCAAGGGAGAACCTCAGGACTAACAGGACGAGTTACAGTTGCTAACTCGCTCATCCTCCCAATACTGTGGTACCAGGCCCATGCAATAACCTTCTCACCTACCTTTATAACCTCAATTTGAGCGCTTATCCAAAGCTGGCTGTGACCTGGCTCTCACCCTCCTATACGGATGGAAACACTATTTGGCCCACGCTCAAGCGGAGGCATGGGACTATTAGATTTTGAGAGCCATGCCAATCACATTATAGGTACCTGGACAAAGGAAATCCTTGCTCCAGACCTTCCGCAACAACATTGGTCCAGAGCAGCAAGGACTAACTTTGCACAGGCGCTCAAATTAACCAACCCACATAGTCCACCCAGACTACTTTCATACCTTGCCAAGCACCCTACTGCAACGGGTCTGCATGGAACCTCCCTCATTTCAAACATATCCTCCAAACTATCCGCCGTATGGGATGGACCATAGAGAACATGGGTACTATACAGGGAAGGGGACGACCCAGCCCCCAATTCAAATTAAGAAACCCAGAAAACCACCACCAGAGGGATATGCTCGCAACAACCCCAAGCATAGCTAGGATAGAATACCTATATATGCTGGACATTTTCTATGATTTAACCACACAGAAAGCAATGTGGAAAATGACACACCACCCACTCCTACAACCAAGGATAAGAGCAAACGCCTGGCGCTGTTTGAGAAGGACCTATAGGATGGCGGACCGCTTTAACTCCCTCCACAAAACATGTGCAGTATGTGGAGGGGAGGGATCCTTACATCACCGCCTAGAAACATGCCCCCCAACCAAAGCTATATGGCAGGAAGTCGCACGCCTGCTCAAGATTCAAAACGAACAGGAATTCTTAATATCAAAAAGCATCTTCGCGCTCCAGATCGAGTCACCAATCCCATCTACCCTCCGCTCCCTAATAATACCCATTGCAATGTGGACAATACACACAATTGCATTAGATGCGTTCAAGGGCACGGTCCCAACCATTCATGGGATTATTAACAGATTCCATGTCCACTTACTAGAGCACTTCCAAGCCTGGCTCTATGGATATATGAGACCAAGACAAAAAGCGCTCATAGAATCATGGTTCCCACTCTGGTTCCTCCACACAGACCCTTTCCTTCACACCTGCTCCATAGCAGGGGAAACCCCCTCGGAGTAGTGCACCAACCCCCCATACCTGGCAGTCCCGCTGGCAACAGGGGTAACTTGAGTACCCTGGGGTGCCCAATTTTTATATTTCTTAGTTATTCTCTTAGTTTCACATATATTCGGTAATGTCTGCCCTCTGGTCAGCTTACCTCAGTTAAATAAAACCTTAAAGACAAACTTCTGTTGAGAGATTGCCTTAGGATACTCAGTCCCTAAAGTGTCTTCTGGAACTGCACTTGACTAATAAATGAACAACCTTTAAAGCCCTAACCTTTAGAAAAAGGAATGAAGTCCTACAAATAGGTTTCTTAAGGGAACTCAAATAAGTGAAGAAAGCTTGTAATATACGTTAGAGATGGGATGTTGCCTTTATAGAAGAGGTAAGAATTGTAAAGAGGATTATACACTGTCCTGAGCCTGAGCCCCTGCACTTAAACCTAATTACTTAGGTTGATATGATAATAGTAAGTATTTGGATTAATTTGACAGGTTTTAATCATGTAATATAATCTTTGATAACTTGTGTCACATATCATAGAACAATAAAATTGTTAGTAACAATTTTGAACATATTTTTTACAGACTGCTGGTTATTGAACCCAGTTTGGTATGAGCCCATTTTAACTGAGAGATCAATTGGAATAACTTTAAAGGTGGATAAATAAATCCAGTGGTTTAATATATGATCCATTTCACTATTGATGACCAATTATCAGACTAGTTGGGGCTTATATAGTGTTTGGAGCAGGGATTGGAGTTTTTTGTATATTGAAGGTAAACAGGAATGATTAAGAAGATTCATAAAGTACATCTGACGCCCCTAGACTGGAGCACCTCCTTAAAACCACCCTCTATCATTTTCAACAAAGTATAATGAGAAAAAAGGGGGTTTCAGAGTGAGTATCATTGAGGGAAAAGGTAGTAACTCATCTTCAATATACCAGATAAGCAAAGCCTTTGTAATTTGATTTGTTAGTTACATGAGGTTTTGTGTTGGTCTCTGACCTAGTTTGAATAAATCCTTGCTTTTATTTTTCTAGCTTAACTATTGTTTTATCAAACATCATTTCACATTTACTTAGTCCTTTTCTTCATTTTATAAATTGGCCTAAGGCCCAAAATGAAAACAAATACTATGTTAAAGCATCTAGCTTTTTTCATTATCAATAACTAATTTATGACAAAAATAGATTTAGTATAGAGTGAATCAACAATGGTTGTGTAAATAAATAAGATAATTTGACGCTTAAGTCTTCTTTAGATTTTAGCAACATACAATGGTGAGACCTTGTAAAAAAATCTTCTCTCCCCGTTGCTTAACAACAAATTATTACATCCTTACCTACTGGCTTCCCAATAAAAGACCAGGGTTTACTATACTAATCTACTTCCAGCTATTTTCCTTGAGCAATACCCTTTTCCATCATATTATTATTTTTCCCCAGTACTTACTTTTAGTATCATTCATTTTCTAGAGGAAAATATCTGCTTATAGTTATTTTCATGTCGGTAGTTCTCAGTACCTAAGAGCTTGTTTTAGGCTAAGTCCCATTATATTTAATTGGAACTGCCCATTGCCTTAGTTACAAATGCATTTCACTGAAAAAGAGTCATAGAGCTAATTGCCTTTTTGTTGAAGATAATAAGTAGATCATTGAAGCTACTAAGACTAATAATTTTTAGCCTGAAAAAGACTGGCCAACTATCCCATTACCTGGAAGATCCAACATGGGTACTATCTTCCAGGTTCTTTAGAGGATTCTCATTAAAAACATAAACTTAACAAAATAGATTTACCATAATGAAAAGAACATGATGTTACACCAAAAGATCTACTTAAACAATCAAGGAGTACTTTCCCTTAATAGTACTTGCTGATATCGCCATAGTAGTGCTTGTTTCCAGGTGAACAGGTTTAAACACTCAATATTACAAAGTACTGCTTGATGACAGTAACCTTGACAAAAATTAACAGAGAAAAAGCTTATTTAGGAAGTAGTTCTTTTCTATTGATGATATAAGAAAGCACACTGTAGTATTTAATACTTTCAGTGGTTCAGTAGGTTGCTAAAGTAATCCTCGTTTTAGGCTGGTTTAGCTACATAGGTAAAAGATCTCCCTTAGATGACTATCATTCTCAAATATGCTCTTCTCATTTAAAGTGTTCTTATTGGTGAAAACTTTTGCTACTAAGCAGCACTTAAGAATTTAAAAATAGAGGCTTATTAATAAACTTAGACTAGTAAAACAAATACTTAGAGCTCTCAGCATATCATAATAGTATCAATATGCTAATTGCAACCAAAATATTGGCGGATGGCCATAGTAATAAGAGAACCTAATACCAATTTATATTCACTGGCGCGTGGCATGGTAGATATCAAAAGTTAAAAAATATTAAGGATATGAAAACTGAGGACACTTGTTACTTTAAACAGTAAATTAAGGTATTGAAAGTTGTACCAGTGTGGAGAAAGTTTTTGTGGTGGCATAATTCTAGTGAACGTAGGGCCATGTCAGATTTACAATAGAAATTACCACAACTTTGGCAACTACCTTAACTCCATGGGCCATGAGAAAAGATAATTAAATAAGAAACAATTGAACCCTTAATCTAAGTATTGGTTTATAATTTGAATTTATGTTCAAATATATAATACATGATTTGCCACTAAATGTGCAAAGTTTATACAATTGACTAAAATCTTGGAACAAAGATAAGTGGGGGTCAACTATATCAGTAAGAATTATTGGCTGTTGGGCCAAAACACTGCTGATACTTCTTTAGGAACTTAGCATGCATCTTGTTAGTAAGGTGGTCTAGGAAGGGTCCTTCAAAGTGTAATCATCAGTAGATGCTTTATCAATGATCTCAAAAGCCCTCTAAATGTGTGCTGTAATTGCTAATGCATCCAACCCATTAATATCATATTATAAAATCAACTACCTATTGTAAATGGGTATGAGCCTTCAGTCTTCATCTTCTTGTTCTAAGAACCTTACTTTTTAAGCCAGCGCATTTGAATATGCTCTGCTATCTAGTTGAATCAAAGTCTACATTAATTTCCTCAAATATTTAGTGGAACATAAATCTTCTTGAATAACAAGAATACAAAATTTGGGGAGACATATGGTGCATCACATAAAATAAGGCTAGCGGAAGTGCCCTGTGACCAAGTAAAAGGAAATATTGTATGCAAAAACGGTGAAAGTCAAGAAAATTTTTGCAGGACGCCTTAGCCATAATTTCCGTAAAATACCAAGAGAGGTACTGTTTACTCGCTCTATGGTGCAATTGGTTTCATGGTTATAGGGTGTAGACAATACCCCTCAAACACCCATCAAGTAATTAAGCTATAAAATATTCTGGGATATAATGCTAGTCCCTTTATCTGTCATAATAAATTTTGACTATCCATGCATATTAATATTCTTTGAATACACTTGACAGTGGTTATAGTGCCCAGGTCTTTAAGTGATTTGCCTTCACTCATTTTATGTGAGGTTATCTATGGTTCTATTATAAAATTAAATTGGCCCTAACTATTACCCAAAGGCGACAACATCTGGTGCAGTTTAGTTTGACCGATTATTCAAATATTTTCTCATTATCTTTGTAATTATAACTAAGGTTTGCCCCCATTGGGTCTTGACGCCAATATTATCTGTTAAATTAACTTGATAAATTGGATTAACACTGATTTCAATTTATTAAATTAAGTTACGGCAGATTATGCCTCCCGAGTTCGATCCCGGTAATGGACTTTGGGTAGGGGACGATTTTGACTGTGTTGGTTTTGCGCACCAATGCTCCGAACCGAGATAGCGAATAGCAAAGGCGGTCCATGAAGTTCCTGGCCTATCATACGCCGCGCATGGAGGTTTTCCGGGGTTTATCCTCCTTTCCCATTTTCTTCACTTCCCTAATCGGTGCGGTATCGTCCCCAGGTCGGCCCACCTCGAATAAAATTTAAAAGTTACGGCAGATTACCTTGGCCACGCGCTCACAAATTTATTATAGCTTAATAACTACTGAAGGACAAATCCTTACCGCTTCACCAGAAACATCTATTCACTTAATACTGATTTATGAGGCTTTACGGCATTGTAAGTCAAATCCCTTATTATATTGTTTTATTTTTATCCCTTAACTACTGGTGTAAAACAATCATTAGGATGTTTTTCCACAAAATTCCAAGTCATTGATTTCTATCATTCTCTAAAATAACTATGTACTGCTTAGTTTTCTATTCTGTGTTTATACTGATGGAAATGACAAAAAAGGGGTTAATTTCTTTCACCTGGCTTGTTTTTAATCTTCCTAATAAAGAACCTTTAATAATATATAGTGCTCTCTGTATTTAAGGCTAATTTCTTCACACAGTTTCCCTTGTTATAAAATAAAAAGTATGGAAATATATGGTTGTAAATCAATCCTAAGTTTCAATTACAATATTTGGTGCTCACTATAGGAGCCACTTTTGGTAACCTGTTTTCCGCTATAATAAAACTAAAATGTCATACTTTGAATAATATTGTTAGGGCGACCCTATATTCATTATGAGGAACTGGACTATAAGTTGGCTAAGATGAGTTCTAGAAACATGGTCCAATTTGCTAAAGCGTTATTTCAAGGTGCACCAGTGGAGGAAGCAGTTCCCATCATCAAAATAAATCAAGAGTTGAAAATTTTACGCATCATGGTCTAAGCTAAGGTAAAGGAAATAAGGGATTAAAATCCTCAATTGGTTATTCTATCCAGAAGCAGGAGAAGGAGAACAAATTTTATTGTGGAAAGCAACATTTTACTAGCCTATTAAAGTAACTCTGCCAAGATTCTAAGCATAACAGTTATTAGTGTAGATAAGCGCATTGCCAAGCCAATTTGTCAACTTCTTATTATAACAATCCTATGGAGGAAGTTGTGGCTATTAGGTCCAACTATTACTTAATGTACTTCTGTCAGCTTCCCTGTTGGAATTCAGGCTGTTCTTAGCTTACTGGTGCGTCAACACTTGAAGTTCAACAATTAGTTACAGGAGAATTAGTTTCTTATCTGAAAGAATAAATATATTGTAGGGGGTTAATTGAGCACTTATAGTTAAACTAATAGTAAACTAACGTAAAGGATTATATTTTATATGAAGTTTATTAGCCACAACGGGAGGTCAAGAAGCAAACTTCTCAATATTTCAGTGCTTAGTATTTAATTGTGTTTAGGCTTGAAGTTCAGATTTGGCTACAAATGTCCAAACTAGGGAATATAGGGTTTTGACCTATTGGAGTTCTTTAGAATCAACTCACTTTGATGGAATGGCCAATGGAGGGAAATGGTAGGTATGATAAATCCATGAGGTAAGGGTTTAATATATTTACCCAATCAGTGGGTGAAAATATTTGTAACTTGCAGGACCCCCTTTAACCCTATAAAAGGGGCCAGTCTCAGCAGTGAAGGTTGAACTAAATTTGCTGTAAGTTGAGGAGGGACCTCCAAATGGCTCCACTGATTCCGCCAACAATTTGGTGTAACCATGTTACTAACTGTAGGCTATTTTTGGCCAAGAAGTGGGGGAAATTGTATTGCCCTGACTTGAGGGATTCCACTGAGAATCATCCAAAGTCATTTGGCTAATAATTATTGCTATTTCATCCGAAATTCTATTTACACAATATCAGGCTTGTAATTGTCCAACAGCTACCACTAGACCTGCCATGGCGGCCGCCGCTTCTTTTTAACTCTGACCTGCAACTTACTTTTTCTCATTCTCCCTCTAATAACCTCATCAGCTTGCCTAAAATTTGATAGGAATGGAAATAACCTTACCTTTGAGAACTTATTTAAATCACAATGGGAAACACAAATGACCATACTAAATTAGCACCAAGATGAATTTACTACATAACTATAGCCAAGGGTAGTATTTCCATAGAAAATCGAAGTCAGTATGTCTTACAAAATGCTAAGAACAGTATTATTTATGAGTTTGGTGGAGCAAAACAGATGATAGGATGAAAAAACCATCTTCCTATCAATTAAACATAAAGTGGGCAAAAATCTTAGCCTTTAATAATCAGTTTTGCTATAAGGCTCAAGTGTTACATGGGGACCAAGTTTTGAGTCATTTTGATGCTCAGATTGGTTCCGCCACACCTGCAAGCATCACATAGAATTGTATTGGGCCATGCTACCTGTTTTGAGTTTCAAATTAATATCATTGAATGGTAAATTGCTTCCGGCACTGTGCCCTTACTTTTGGTGTTTAAATAATAAGCCTTCAAGGAAGAGTCAAGTATTCAATTACTGACTGCAACCAATGAAAATGATTTGGGAAAATCTCTGGTGAAGTAGAACAAGAATGTTCAACATCTTCTAAAAGTTCAGAACTTTAAGCTTATGACCTAACCATAATGGATTGCACCCTCGTCAGTATAACATCCTCTATGAATATGACAACTAAGTTTGGTATGGCTCCACAGCCCCAGGTAAACACTGATTTATTTAATTTTTATTCAAGCAGATATCCTTGCCATTCACATGCTCACCAGTCCAGATAATCATGCTTAGGGTCCTCACATTGATATTATCATGTGCAACGTACCATTTTGGCGATCATGGACAGTGGAGCACCCATCAACATAGTTTTTTCAAAACTAATAAAATTAAAGACTGAACCTGATATTGAACACTACAAAGAATATGGCACCGGATTAAATAACGCTAAACCTCTCTGGGAATGTAAAGCTCCTTGCTGCTGGACTTTGGCACACATGTTTTGTCTTCTCCCGCCATCATTTTACCTCATTAGAATTATGAGTTACGTAGCAGCGCCTCAGATATGATAACTATGGACTGAAAGCCAACTTCAAGGACAATACTTTAGAGTTAGAAGCACAACTTGCTCCCCTGTATTATACCTTGAAATCCTTCAATGATGAACTTGCCTGGTGGGAATGGTTATTGAGCATTTAACTGATTCCACTGATACTGCATCACTGACACCAGATGAGGAAATGGCGTATTATTTATCTGTTGTGGATTGTAGAATATAAAAACATATATTTTGTGCCTACGCGACTTCCAGAAACAATGTAGGCTGAAACTACCTCCCAGATTAAGTCCCCCTCGCAACCTGCCTTAATTGTTAATGTTGATATAATAAGTTAATTATTCTCATTGCATATGTAATGGTGGGCAAAACAATTTAAATCTACCTTAATGGAGTGTGTAGTCCAACGGGCTCACACTAAAGCAGGACAAAAGTATACTATTAAACCAGGGCATCAGGCCCTTTTCAGACAGATATCACTTTGCAACTTCCTGAAGAGTTTATGGTAAGATCCTCCTGTCAGTCCGCTAATCCAAAAAGGATCCCGTCGTTGCCTCTGGTGCTATATGTCCTCACCTGGGAGAAACCAAGGTGTCTTTGGAAAAAACATACTCTTGCCCATTGAAGATTCAGAAACATCAGATGATTGCTTATATATATGTGCCGTTTACCCTACCAGCCTCATTATTCTAGTTACCATCTAGCCCCCGCTCATTTCTGTGCTGAAATGTTTGGTCAAGTGAGGGGAAAACGTTGTGATTTGGTATGACCAACAATTCAGTCATTTAACCCATTTATCTTTATATTTAAGACAAAGGTTTTGATTCCTTGGACCTTGACACCAATATCGTCTGTTAAGATTATTTAGGACAGGTTGCCTGATGCCAAATCAATTTGTATATATTTTTAAGGAAAAATCAAATTCTCTTTTATTTTGATCAGTTATTTAATCTAATTTGATTTTTTTTTATTTTTTTTTACTTTTGACCAACTTTTCACATGTGTCACTAATATCCTATTTTGACCAGATTGACGCTTGCTTCCCCCATGTAAATGCCAGTGCGCCGCCTCCTGGTCTTTATCTGCTGCCACTTATATGCCCCAGGCTGGCCCAGCTAGCCTTGGTAACGCTTCCAGATGCTACAACCTGCCTTAAGACCTAGACCACCACTTCACGTGCTCCCAGGTGGTGCTCAGAAGCCCCTGTTGTTCCCTGGAGCAACCTGTGTTTCACCCTTTGGGTTGAGTATGGGAATACCTTTTCCTATATGAGCGCGGCCATCATTAAGATGGCCACAGAAGTTTAAAAACCCATTGGATCATAGATATCTACCCCTTCAAGGGGTACTTTGATCTTGTCTTCTCGTGAAGACCACGCCATAGTGGCAGCACACCTGCCATTAATTAATAAAAATAAACCTATCCCAACCATATGAACTGGATTTCTTGATGAGGTCAAACTGGTGGTCAATGTTTTAGACTTGCCCTCCCACTTCTCCCCAAACTCATTGCCATGAGCTCACAGAAGCCTTAGCTGCTGACGGCGCTGACCTCATGCTGCCTTTTGTGGTTCCAAATGGTGCCAATCATCTTACTGGGCCTCAAGCTTTTATATGATCCGACCATTATGACAGGACACTCTCCTTATGATACCTCCCCACGCCATGATAAGATCAGCCCTTGATCATCCCTTCAGGCGTATGTTAAAAATAGCTGTGCCATCTGTTTATTGCGTTTCAAACTTGACCATTCAAAGCTCAGGTGCCCAGCAGTTTCAGAAGAAGCTGCTTCTGCCGCTCCACCCTCCAGCGTAATCCCAACAAATGTTTCTACTATTTTTCTGAATGGGATTGTTTTTCCCTCCCCACTCTCAACTAATGCAAATGTTCTCACATCGCTCTGACCACTCAAGGTTCAACTTCCAGAAACATCACTTATAAGAAGGCTGCTTAAGAGCCTACAGATTCGCAGTGGTCCATTGTGCATGGCTATTCAGCCTCTGTCACCACAACAACTCCTGTCACTGGACCAGCATTGGCTGAGCTAAATCCATTTGATGTCCATGAATGGATCAACAATAAAGAAATTGCTTATGGAATTAAACTCAACTTTACTTGGTCGGAATTTCTCACCCAGCCCCACAAGTTAACTTGCCACCAAAAATTTCTCCTCCACCAAGCCCTCCATATGGCAATGGAGCCATTAAGTGAATAATTCCCACCACATATTTCCCCAGGATTTCCTTGAAGATGTAAGGTTGATAATGTAGAGCTTGCATTTGCATTTTACCACACATGCATCTATGCAGCGAGATCTTCGCTTTATGACTCAACTACCCTCAAACCCACCAATGAATTATATCATTCACTATTGTTCCTAAACTCATCAGCTTTTTTTGAATACCAGATTGCCCAATATGTTAAGGCGATGCACACCGCTGGCTCATTAATGAGGTGACCCTCACCTCTTTCTCCTTTTACCCCACTCTGCTGAAGCTCTAACTCCCCTTTTATCCACCTTTGCCTGCCACCTGAAACAGGCGCCAAATGAGAATCCCCTGACCCCTCTTCCACCTCTAATATGGATGCTTAAGTCAAGGCTGCGACACCATGTTAGGATTGCTTTATTTTTTTAATAATACCTTTGTTTAGCACAATGCAAATGTAGATGCGTGGAGGACCCCCCTCTTAGGTTGGGCATCAATAGTACTGAAAGTTATGTCGGATACCTTGCCCATGCACACATTTTTATATGTATCTGAATAGCTATCAAAGGTCATATTCTTAACAACCCACCAGCATTATCCCAAATCAATTACCGATTTATAAGCTTTACAGCGTTGTAAACCAAGTGCCTAGTCATTTTGTTTTATTTCCTCCCATGCCTGCCAGTGTAAAAACATTCATTAAGTGGTTTGTCCCCAAAATTTTAATCCATTAATTTTACCATTTATAGAATAAATATGCACTACTTGGGTCTTTATTATGCAGTTTAATATAATGGGAATGGAAAATAATTGGGGTTTTCTCTTTCATCTATCTTGTTTTTAAGCTTCCTAATTTAGGCCTTTGATGATATTAGCTATCTTAGGTATCAGGTCTACTATCTTCACACAGTTTCCCATAAACAAGTATAAAACTTTTAATCTATGAGGTTGTAAATTGAGCCTTAGCTCCAAATACACCAACATTAATAGAGAAGGTGTGACAGGAAAAGTTAGTTTTAATTAATTGATAAAACGTGGCTTTACATTAAGGGGCGTCAGCTCGACAGTACTCACAACAACCAAGGGTCTTATGAATATCAAAATTATTTAGTTACAATAGTGGTGATTTTTCAATAACTCATGTGTGTTTTTGAAATGGACATATTCAGTCGCCTTTTGGGCCTCTAATAATACTAGTTAATTCCATTGCTTAAGGTTTTCATAATACAGATTTTTGATCATTATACAAAACTTTCCATTTTTAACAACAGTTTTTACCTTAAATTCTCTTAGGAGAGCTGAACTTCCGCTAGTTCATTGTCAAATTTTTGTGTTACCATTTTTATCAAATAATCATAGGCTAGATCAGCTGCTAGGCCAAGGCGGGAAGTCAAGATAATCCATTGATGTCTTTGATGGTTTACGCCAGAGTGATGTTAAATTTTAGAAATTGCAGGCTTGTTTTTGGCTGATTGAGCCAGCTGAACTTCTGGATCCTTCAGATTCTGAAACCCAGCGAGAAGAGGAATTATGATTACTATGGTGAAATGCAATTTGTGGACATATCAGAATTGTTTTATGATAACAATGAGGCACTCCTACTAAAGTACTGTATTATTGTTCATTAACATCTAACATCTAACTACAATATGCCATGTGAAAACACTTCCTTCAGAACAAAATTGCAATAACACCAGTCCTACGGCGGTGAGACAAGCGTCCATAAAAAAAGTTGATTTAAATTAGGGTATATCAGTGGCGAAAGGGTTAAGCAAAGCCTGAGGTTATCAAAGGCCAGCTAACAGTTTCCTGTCCACCAAAATGGTATATCTCTTTTGAGGAGGTGAAATAATGAATCACTATTTTTCTAAAACTGTACTAGTTGCTGGTAATAGCCAAACATTCCCTATGAATACCTGAATGTTGTGCTTTCCACTTGACCACAACATTTTTTGGATGGCTTCAATCTTTGCCATTTGATGCAATATGCCTCGTTTGTGAATGACAGAGCCCAGATAATCAAGTTATCTTAAAGAAGTAGCTCATTGGGGTTTAATTTTCATATCATCCCAGCGAGGTATCAGAATACCTATTTCAAGTGTTGTAGGTTATTAATATGCAATTATGAAAAATTAATATCTTATAAATAAACTGAAGCACACGGTTTTTAATAGCTTAATATACTAACCATATCCCACTAGAAAACGCTGTGGTGGTATTGCACAACCCCTGAGACATTCTAGTAGGTTTATAGGGCCCTTGGTCATAATCATGGAACCTTTTTGCTCCTCTTTGAGAAGTTTAGTCTTCCATTAGCCAGAAATTAAGTCCATAGTTGAAAAGTATAGCGCGCCACCAAAACGGTCTATCATATCATTAATACGTGGCAGGAGATAGGAGTCTTTTTATTCCTTTTTTTGAGCACTCTATAATCAATAACCATGCAATTTTAACCGTCTTTCTTTCATAGTAACTAAAACATGGGAGGTACAAGGAGCTCTTGAAGACACTAACACCCCATGATGCACTAGCTGAGTAATTTATTTTTTAGTGACTTTGTTTTCCACCTTTAGATGTCTAACAAAGATGGAGGCAAATTATATGAATGATTATGGTATTGATGAGCTGTACCATATTATGTGCAAAACCCAAATCACAGTCATCTTTTTGCAAAAGTCACACTATACTTTCAAACTGCAAGTGCGCTTGGTCTTTCTCACCTAGTCAAGAAGAGATGAGTCCCTGAAGAATCAGGGAACATACTTATTGGTATTTGTTGCCTCCAAGCTCAAGTTCATCCAGATTACCAAAATCTTGGACTCTTAGTACTTCCTAAACTGTTAAGGTATGAAAAAAGAAAAAAAATTGATGTCGGTTAATCTGAATAGGTTTGGGTACAGGTTAACTAAAAAACCTGGATTTCGCCATGGTCAGGGAGGATAAACCCAGATGGGTAGACTG